>SKCR01027386.1:0-246437 GCA_019454045.1 Zanthoxylum bungeanum | reverse complement strand
CATCAGCATACCTGATCCAAAGGATCAGTCAATTCAGAGAATGCATTGGCCATTTCACGACCACAGATGAATAGTTCAAATCGCTCAGTCAAGCCTGCATGTCTTTTGGGAGAAAGAAAAATTAGAATGAGACAATGTTTCAGTGTATCTCCATCCAGGAGTAAAATATTTATTGCAAGAAAACAATAAATCTGTATAAAACTTCTGTACCTTCGGTGTGGTTTCGCTAGAGGAGATATTTCAACAGGATAGTCCAAAACAAATGTGGGCTGTAGGAGCTTAGGTTCTACAACAATTTCAAAAACCTGGTCAAACAAAATAAAAATAAAAGCTGTCAAGGATTTTGATACAGATAAGCACTAGAAAAACTGAAATGTGGAACAAGTCAAATAATAAAAATGTAGTCCTTTAATCTGGGAGAAAAAACTGAGAAAGTGCAATGCATGTGTTAAGGTGAAGAAATGAAATGTAAATACATTATTAGCTACAAAGATTCACCTCATTAAGGAGGTTACCAATAGTAGGGCTCGATTCAATGACAGATTTGTCTTTATTTTCAAGCCCATCTCCAAGTGCCCTCAGTGTAGTCTCTCTAGCCACCTTAAGATCATTCCCTAATTCCTTGAAATCAATCCCAGTGGCTACTTTCACAAGATTGTGCATGGTTTCCCTCCTCCATGGCCGCTCCAAACAAATCTCCACACCCTAAATTGATGCAATACATCAGTCTTTACAAACTCACAAGCATTTGCTATTCATAGTTCAAACGATTTGAAATTCCATAACCTTCTAGTTTTTAAGTGGGAAGCAAAAAAAAAAAATTATTTCAAACGAAAGGGAAAGTCAACCAAAGGTCCACAAGGGGAACCATAACCCTTTAATTCGAAGTTACTAAACGTGAAAATGGAGAAGCATTAATTATATTTCATAACGACAGACATTATTAGAGAACATTTACCTGGTAATCAATGGTAAGCTTCCCATTAACCGCAAGAGCACAAGAAGTAACAATTTCCTCCGCCATGTTCATCATGCTTTCGTAGTCCGAATACGCTTCATACATCTAAAATCAAGCTAATACAGTAGTGATCAGAGCATTATTCAATGTAAATAGAAATTTAACATAGATTATGACTAGAATAATTAGTTCCTATCATTTAAAATACCTCTATGGTAGTAAATTCAGGATTATGACGAGTTGAAAGGCCTTCATTTCTGAATATTCGACCAATCTCATATACTTTTTCGAATCCTCCAACCTGTCAATAAATGATTTGGACTTTTGTAAGGAAATGAATATAAGTGCCACAAAAATGTTGGCAAAGCAGAAGATAACATAGGCAGTAAAGTACCACATTAATTTTATGTGAACCGGCTATTACAATAATTGAAGAAATCATCATAATGGAAGTCAAAAATGTAGAACCTCACCAGCATTCTCTTCAAGTGAAGCTCAGTTGCAATTCTCAGATAAAGATCCCTTCCAAGTGAATTATGATATGTAATAAATGGCCTTGCTTCAGCTCCACCAGCTGCACCCTAGTTGAGCAAACTAATTAAAAACCAAGTTCTAGATGCAAATGTTCTTTACACCTTTGAAATCTAAAGGCCATGGAAGATCAAAAAAGAAAGTGTCAAAGTGATATTTAAGCAATTCAATAACAGTAATTATGATGTAGGAAAGCACTGACTTGCTGCCAATGCCTACCAGGTAAAGCTTTATTATCCTTCACATTTTTTCCTGTGAAAAAAATTACATGATGCAATCTGGACTATATTTGCAACTGTTTTAGAATAATTAAATGAAAGAGTCCTCTGCCCCACATTAAAAAGAACATGAGAACATATGTCTTTCAAGTTCTAAAGAAGCTCCTCTATCACCGTAATATCTAAACCTCATGCATACAATATTTAAATACTATAGTATCATCATGCATCAGGTAACCAAAACTCAAATATATCTAATCTAATAAGTACATAAAGCTCCCAAAATGTTCAGGCTCAATCTGAATATCCTATCAGGCCTTGCTCACCATGACCAGTGGAATGTTTCGAGTGAACTCTTTCTTAAAAGGTTGGTAAACGAAAGACCCGCCTCTTGCCATCCTAAGTAAACAAGTTAGCCTTTTAGGAATTACAGAACTTTGTTTTCATGGATTCTAGGTAGTTTTAGCAATTAAATGTAAGCAAATTTCAAATGATAAGCAATTGATGTAGTTTACGTGCTGTGCAAAAACAAGATAAAATAATCAATAAATTACTTAATAAAATAGCAGGGAAACAAATGCAAATACCCAAAAGAGCCATGAAGATATCAACAAACCTGCAGAACTGGAGTTTCAACTTCAACAAAACCCACAGACTCCACTGTCTTGCGTATCTCTGATACAATCTACTTAAAGAAAGGTAAAGGAAGAATATCATATCCAAACATTAGAGCATGAAAAATTTAGGGATAAACAGATAAGAAAAATATAAAGAAATAGATATGTTAAGCTAAACTCCTGCACAATCCCTTGAAATGAAAAGGAAACAGGTATCTTCTCAAAACCTTCATAACCTTTAGACAAGAACTAATAACAGTACTACTTCTAATTGCAACTCCATTACATAAAAGAAATCAGAAAAATAACAATATAGAGGTAACATTAGGAATCTCCAATATCACATTCCTTCTGCAACAACATATAGATAATTTCTATAATAATGACAGTGTTTTGTTTATAGTTGCTAGGATTTAATGTAGAAGTTTATAGTAGAAGATGGGCTCTTGAGAAGTCTGGAAATTTTTCTTGCAAGCCTTTATTCAACTTTCTTATTATTTATTAAAGATGAAATTAATCCCAATCTTGAGTGGGCAAAGTTTATTTGGAAGAGCAGAGTCCCTCCTAAAGTAATTGGTTGGTCACTTGCTCATGGAAGAATCAACACAAATGATAATTGTCAAAGAAGGAGGCCTTTGATGTGTCGAAGAATCTATTGATCATCTTTTTCTCCATTGCCCAGTGGCTGCTGCTCTATGGTCTAGACTCCTATCAATTTCAAATTTTTTCTGGCCTATTCCTAAATCAATTAATGAAGTATTTTGCTTGTGGGTTTATGCATTTGGAGGGGGGGAAATCAGTTGTTTTATGGGGTTGTGCAATGTTGGCAAGACTGTGGGTGGTGTGGATGGAAAGGAACTGGATAATGAAATGGACTCGCTTTGGGATAAAATACATTATTGGGCTTTAGTTTGGGCTCATGTTTCTTCGGAATTCAAAGACGTACCTTTATTCTTTCTTCATCTTAATTGGGACGCTGTTGTTGTGTGATTTTAGTTTTGTTTTCCGTTGGTTTGCATCGTTTTGTTCGTTTTAAGTAAGGGTGTTCACGGGTCGGGTCGGGTTTATTGAAATTTTGTTTGACCCGATCAGGTCAGGTCAAGGGAAAGTCAGGTCGCGGGTCGGGTCACACAGTGATGGAACCCAATCGGTTTTGGGTCGGGTCGGGTCGTCGGTCATTTAAAAAATAATAATTTTTTGAAATATAAATAGTTGTTATTTTATGTCCCAAAAAATATCATATATATATAAAGTTTTAATACAAAAAAGTAATAAACAAATGAAATAATAGTAAAAACTATTATTTTTTGTTAAATGTTACTGATAATGGATGATATGGATTTCTATCTTTCTTATGTTATGTGAATGAATTGGAATGAAGATCAAATTTTCCAGAGCAGCATCAATGAACGCAATGAAGACATTCAAACATACAATTTTAAACAACTTGCTATCATCAAGAAATAAAATCAGTAATAAATGATTGCCAATTAATAACTAAATAATAGGAGTATTAGACAAAGAAAAGCACATACTACATTTTTCAAGTCAAAGCAGTGTTCTTCTTGCAAATGGCTACAGATCACGTGAAATTCGATTTCAAGATAACAGAAGGGTATCAAAAGTAATAAACAGTAAAAACTTTAAAAAAATAATAATAATAATATTAGAAAAATAATAAATATTTTAGAAAAATAATAAAATTTGTATAGGGTCGGGTCGGGTTTTAGTATCAAACCCGTTGACCAACCCGAAAATTTCGGGTCGGTCAAAATTTTACAAATTTTTTTATTAACCCGCGCGGGTCGGGTCGGGTCGCGGGTTGACCCGACCCTATGAACACCTATAGTTTTAAGCTATTCTGATTTTGTGGACTTCTTGTCCACTGTTCTCTTTGTTTATGGTTTTTGATTCATTAATAAAATGTTCAGTTTTTTATCCAAAAAAAAAAAAACAAATATCCACGAGCAAGCCTAGTCGATTTTTTTTCAGCACATCGAATAAACATAAAAATGAGAATTAGTATATGACTATATTTTGCACCTTACCCATTATTTTTGCCCTGGAAGCATAGTTGTTAAAGGCGTCGAGGCACTAAGGTCTTCCTAGGGACTAGGCGCAAGTCGAGGCACACGTCTAATCGAAGTGAGGTGAGGCAAATGTCGCACCCCGCACTTTTTTTAGTTTTTATATTAATTTCTCATTTAGAATAATTCATATCAATTGTATTTTAGCAAAATTTTCCTATAAATTCCAATTCAATAAACAAATAACAATCATATCAAATGGGTTTTTATTATTAATTAAAAAAAAGGATTCAATGAATCGCACCTCCAATGCGACTGGCCAAATAGGCGCAATGAGGCACTATCGCGCCTTTAATAACTATAAATGAAGGAGAATGTTTTAGCATTCATATTTCTAACACATCTCACTTTAGTGATAAGCTAATAGGATGATAAACACTGTGTTAAATGAATCACATGCACAAAAGAATTTTGAAAATGGCAATTTTAGAGTTCAAAATTTAGAAAAGTAAAACAACATTTGAAAACCACACAGGGCGTAAACAAAACAAATCACCTTTGCTCTTTTTCGGAATACTTCAGCTACTTCGGGGTTTGCAATCATATCTACATACCTAAACATAACAAATATGAAATACTTAGAAAAAGAAATGAAAAATTGAAACACACACACACGCATACTTGTAAATGTTTGTCTAAGCATAAGAAATGCATTTAGCAAATTGCCAAGACTGTCATGTGAAGTATAAAAAAACAAAAGAGATCAAGATTTAGGCCTTTACAGTTTACACCTATAAGTTATAACAACATCACGCCTTGGTTGATTGTACCATAAATATAGAAGAAACATTTCTGAAATTTTTTCATAAATAGTCTAAACATCCATTGAATTGAAAATCATTACATAAAAGCTCTCTTTAAAAGTTTCTTATATGTTAATCCTATAAGCAGGGATGGAGTTGCCAAAGGGCCTACAGGAGTTATAAGTTTAGCCTTTAAAATAGAAGTTTTTATGATTTGACCTCAGTAAATTTAATAATTTAACATTTGACCCCAACAATTAAATACTCTTTTTCAACTTTAACCCTTTAAAGAGTAAAAGTTACCTCTATAAAAAAAATTTCCCCTAGAATTTCAATCTTGGCTCCGCCCCTCCCTCTAAGGACTTGGATTCTTAGTCAAGTAACTTAACTACAGAAAGGTTCACCTTGGACAAGGCAATAAGCCATTTTGGTTGGACAATTTATTAAAAAACAATGAATATGACTGAAGATTCAAATACTTTGCCTGGTGTTAACTACAAAGGAATCTACAGAACAATCATTTTATCTCCTCAATACTTCATTGTAAAGCTTAGACACTGAATTTCCACAAACTCATAATTTATTAAAAGCACATAAAAATGAAATGAACTCACCTTTGGCGGTATCGTTTATCCACGTCAGTTAGACCATGATATTTGTCTGGTAGCGGAAGTAGAGATTTTGTAAGAATCGCGAAAGAATTCACAAGAACAGAAAGCTCACCTGAAGAATAGACCAAGAGAAAAAATCAGTTTACATGAATGAAACATGACAAAAAGTCTTCGTGAAAGCAAATAACACCAATACACTTCTCTATACTGGTATGTGTTAAAAAATTAAAGTACCTTTCTCTGTCCGTTTCATTGAGCCATTGACACCCAGTATATCACCAATATCAACAAGCGTCTTTAACTGCTCAAACTGATCACTTAAAAGCCTTTCCTTCTCGCAGTAAAGCTACAACCATACAAAAAAAAATTTCAGTGAACATTCATTACATGTAAAAGGCTGGTAAATCTGCCGCATTACATCAATCTGACAACCAAAGGACAAGGAAATACACAAACCTGAATTGTACCCGAATCATCTCTGAGTGTCAAAAAAGCAAGCTTCCCAAACGCTCTCCGAGCCACAATTCTCCCAGCTACTGATACATGGTCATTCTCACCATTCGATTCTTCACCGTTCGCTAAATGCTTGTATATATCTTGTAGGTGATTCGCCGAATGCGTCCTATCCCACTTGTAAGCATAGGGCTCCAACCCTTTGCTCCTCATTTCTTCCACCTATCAACCATTAAAAAAAAAAATTCAGTATGCTCATTTTCAAGTAACTTTGAACGCAATAAAATAAATAAATAAAAGCTTCTTTTTTAATTTTACATGCATTAATAATTTACTAATGAATTCCCTAACAGTGTGTTTGGTTGGGGGGTTTTGGAGGGGAGAGATTATTTTAAATTATATTTGTTTGGTTCAATTTTTTTAAGGGGAGGGGAGCAAAATCCCTCCTGAGCCAATTTTAGCTCCCCTCCAAAAGTGGGGGAATTTGGAGGGGAGAGAAAGTGAGCAATTAAAATTTTAAATACATTGACTAAATTATCCCTACTTATACATTAAAATCCAAAATTGTCCTAATTTCAAATCTCTCTTGTATTTGCTTCACCATTCAAACACAGCTACTGGTTTGATGCTTGTTTTAATTTTATTTTTAATAACACGTATTATGTAGAGCTTTTAATTTTAATTTTATTCTTTGTTTAATTCAAAGATAATATAAGTCTATATTGTTTTAATTTTATTTATAAAAGGCTACGAGGATAAAATAGTAAATTAGTTTTAAAATCTCTTCCCTCACTTCTTGAACCAAACATATATCTAATTAAAAACTTATTCTCCCCTCTTTTGAACCAAACATATATTTAATTAAAATCTCTCTCTTCCATCCCCTCCTCTCCCCTCCCCTCTATTAAGATCCCTCCCCTCCCCTTCGTTGAACCAAACAGACCCTAAAAAAATATTCAAACTACACAAACTGAAACCAAAACTTAACGAACTTTAAATAAAATAAACTAGAATTAATGCGAAGATATTTGAGAATAAGCTAAAACGCAGTCGTGTTGACCTTCTTAATGCGAATGGCGCGAACAGCCTCGCGGTCGGAAGTGGAAGTGGAAGTAGAGGACGCACGGCGGTTTCTGGTGGTGGCCGCGGAGGTGGAGCAGCGGACAAGTGTGAAAGAGGTTCGCTGGCGTATGACGTGTCGGAAGCTGATTGGTAAAGAAGATAGAGTGCTCCACAGCTTCAACGCCTCCATCTTTTGTCTGCTTGTTTTCACTCTTCTCGCAAGCTCGTGTTTTCTCCCCTTTATCTTCTGGTTTCTTTTTCCATTTTTTCCTTTTCTTGCCATACACTTTGCATTTTCATCATTTAGGTCCATATATTATTTATTCAGATCCTTATTTTTATTATTTTCTTCTTCGTATCTCTAGTTTTAAGTTTTATCATTTAGGTCCCTTGTTTTAAATTTTACCACATTTTATTAAATAAATTAAAATTTCCACTTGTATTAAATAAATAAAATTTATTCTACATTTTATTAAATAAGCTATATTATTAATTGTTTAATTAATCAATTATTAATGGTTTATAAAAAAAAAAATTGAAAATGATATATTTTCAACATTTCACTATGTGAAATGAAGCCTCTTATTGACAGATACTTGAAGAAGAAGTAGAATTGAAGCGTCTTATTTATAGGGATGTGAAATGGTTGAAGGAAAATAACTAGAATAAAACTTATGGGTGAAATGTTAAATGCTTACAAATGCGAAGAGATATATAAATTCAACACATGTAATTAAAATTATGGTTATTTACGTTCACTACTAAAGTTATGATCAAATAACAATTGGGTACTATGAATATTAACATATTACATTTTACTACTAAACTTATAAAAATTTAACATTTTACTACTTTTCCATCCAAACCGTTAGTTGACCATGACATCATATTGACATCATAAGGATAAAAGAGTCTTAACACACACATTATTATAAATATTATAATCAACGGTGGTAATCGTACGGCTGAATATTGGAAATAATGATTTTTGAGTATATCTCTTTTATTGTTATGCTTTAAAGTATTTTGGTTATTATGAGAATTTTAATTATTAAATTATTTGTTAAATTAAATTCTTTATTTTATTGAGTTATATGGATAATTTAGAGATTGAAGTTTTTTTATAAATGTGATTGTTGATTGTATTTTTTTTATTGTTATATATAAGATTTAGATATGTTTTTTAAAGGGTATAATTATAATTTTTACTTTTATTTTATTTGGAGGATAAAACAGTATTTTTAAAGGTCAACTGACGGTCAACTAACGGTTTGGATGGAAAATTAGTAAAATGTTAAATTTTTATAAGTTTAGTAGTAAAATGTAATATGTTAATATTCATAGTACCCAATTGTTATTTGATCGTAACTTTAGTAGTAAAACGTAAATAACCCTTAAAATTAACTAGTCAATATGAGTATTGATAAAAAAAAATAAAAAATTTAACTTTGATAATTTAAGTCGGAATTAAGGATCGTAAAAAAGTCCGGACCGGACTCGGTCCGTCAATTTTTAATCCGGTGAGAGGTTTTTTCTGGGCTCCAAGCCTGAATCCGGTTTAGATCCGATTTTTATTAATAAAAAATAATTTTTTAATTATATAAATTAATTTTTAATTTTAATATTTTAAAATTTTAAAGTTGTGTGGATTAATCAACAAAATTATAATTATAATTTTTACGAATTAGATTTCAACTCAAAAATATTCGGTCCCAAAAAAGTATAATCAAAAATAAAAATGATCCCCAGTAATTTTGATATTCAAAACTTTACCCTTACGTTTTGATTTTCCCCCATTTTGGTCCAAGTCATGTACAATCTGATAGTCACGTTACTAAACATATTCATAATAGTCTTAATGGAATACCACAAGACTTTTTAGATTATTTAAAAATCTTAATTGAATACCACAAGACTTATTTAACCCAAAAAATTCTTTTAAAATCTCAATTGAATACACCCCCCTTAGTTACTTGAACTGCTTAATTAACTTTGTAAGCTTAATTATAAAGAATGAAGCAGATGACAACGTTAAGAATTAAATAAAGTTATAACTAAAATTAACTAGTTGGTAAATGGATTGTACTTTGAAAAGTTCATCGTTAAATTTTAAGTGTTATTTGTTAATATTTTAAAAATATTGGAAAATCAAGTTTAATAAACTTTGAATTGATATTCTTAATGTGTTTTTCAGATCCGAACTTAAATAATAAAATACTTAAAATATGATTGGATTTTTCAAAATGCGGCTCATTCGACATCCCTAGTCAATATAGGTATTGATAGAATTTCTTTTTAAAATTGACATTTTAAGTCAAAATTAAATGTGACAAAAAAGTCCGAACCCGGCTCGGGCCTTTTTTGGGGGCCCTAAGCCCAAGTCCGACCCGGACTCGATTTTTATTAATAAAAAAAAAATTAATTATAAAATTTATTTTTTTAATTCTAAACAAATACATTTTTAATGTTTGTGTTTAGAATGGTGATATGACGGGAGTAGGTCATAGACTTTCCCACTGACACATGGAGCAACATTGGAGTGGTTGAGTTGCATGATGTCATATGGACAGAACGTGTAGCAGAGGACAAAATATGGAAATGATGGCTTGCTGCTGACAGAGAGTGGTTGAGTCAGAGGTCAGAGCTATTGCTTGCAGAGTGGTTGGGGAAAATGAGCATGAGCGATGATGACAGTATGACATGAGCTGACGTCATGAGTTGGTGGAACAATAGATTTAGAAGTCTATTTAAAGAGATTGAAGACTCGAATTTAAGGGTTGGTAATTTTTACATTTCATCACTTGTAAATAGAGTTCGAAAAACTTAGTGAAAGAGAGAGAAAACTTATCAGTTTTGACTCGAGCTAGTAATAAAAATTCCACCTTGTACTCCCGTGTCAGTTTTGACCCGAGCTAGTAATAAAAATTCACTGTTTGTGGAGATTTATTCGAGAAGTATATTTCTCAAATCACTCTTGTAACGAAAAACAACAGTCAACAAAACTTTTTTTATTTGAATTGTTTGATTTTTAACTGAAAAAATTAACTTAAATTAAATTAAATGTAACTTAGCGATATTTTAGGCGCTCGTTGCAAAGGACTCCGCAGATTAAATGACTCATAATATACCGAAAATTATATTATGTTATGGGGCCCGCCTGCTGTGAGAGAGATGACATATACACCCGACACATGATATAACAACTCCATAAAACAGATTAAAAAAAAAAAAAAAGGGTAAAAACCAAAACTCTACTTGAAAGACAGCACAACACGGCAGAGGGCAGAGACAAACTCATCGTATCCAACAAACAGATACAAAACCTACCTCATAACTAACCAAAAAGGAAAAAAAAAAAAAACGCAAACACAAGAACAAAATTATCTGCAGCGGCAGCAGCAGAAGAAAGCAGAGAGATTAAAGATTAATATAATTAATAATAATGGTGTTTAATAGCGGGATAGTGTTAGCAGTAGGCCACGTATCAGCAGATGCATGGCAACAAATCTCATGTTGCATACCAACAAATGACCGCATAAGCAGCCACCAGTTGTTGGATCTTGTGTGCTGCTTCCCTTTGCAGCAACTGGGTCGTTTTGCTCTTTGCCTTTGGAACTATCTTTGCCTCTTCCCTCCATCTGACTCCTTTTACTCTTCTTATTATTATGATACCTCTTCTGATGATGACGACGACTCTGATCATCATCATCATCACTATGTTATTCCTGCTGGTGGTGATGCTTCTGCTTCTGCTTCATCTAGTGCTGTTGATCTTGATCATGACTACTACTACCACTCTCATTCTGATTGACGGGTATGAAATTTTTTTTATTTTTCTTTGATGGGTTTGTGTTTTATTGGATAAGATGCTTTTATTTTTCTTCTTTCTGTGAATTTAATTGAAGGTTTTTTTTTATTATTATTATAATTTCATAGGGTTGACTTCAGTCTTGTAGTCAATTTGTTGAACTAACTGCTACTATCTTTTTGGGATTTGCATAATGCTTCTTTAGTTGGATTTTGTGTATCTTATAAATGAAGCAGCTTCTGATATTTTGTAATCAGAATGGAATTTAGTGAGTGTCAGCATATTGACAACAATTAGTTTCATTTGAAGGGTGTTATGAACCAAAAATTGTACAACTGTTAATTAGCATTAAGAGAAACCTTTTCTGGATAGTTATAACGGGGCAGGGGTTAAGTTTGTGTCTTAATAGCATCTCAAAAGAAATGGCACTTGTTAATCAACTGACTAGATCATGGATGATTGCAGGAGATTAGGAAAATGATGATTTTGCTTGTTGAATGATTAGGAAAACTTAGCGGCTCCCTCAACCTATGGGAAGATTAGGGATAGTGAATTATCAATATAGCATCATTGAGATCTTTAAAATGTTTCTCCAGTTGCTTAGCGGTTTCTCCTCAGTTTCTACTAAAGGGAGGTGTTTGGTAGGCTCGGTTTTCTTCCTACTGAGTTTGTTATGGATTTGTTTTTATGTCTTATTAGAAAAATTTATGGTTTTGTTCCAAATGCTGTGTTGATCTTTTCAATTTGTTTTTGAGTTGTATAGACACCAATTGATGGAATTCCATATCTTTTTCCCTGGAACTTGCAGGAAAGGAAATAACATTGCTTGCAAAACGTATTGCTATTGTAACATAGTGTAGCGCTGGGCCAGAACTCTACAGAAAAAGAGGATTCCTAAGCCAGTTTAAGTTTCTCCGCTGGCCACTTTCAAGGGTCAATAGAGTGTGATGCAAAAAGTTTCTTTCTGAAGTAAGATAGCTTGGAGAACTCTGTTCTTGTGTAGTTTCCCTTTTTCGACTCACATTGTCTTTAGAGGGTCTTGGATACCTACAGTTGAGCATCTGGTTGTAGAAGTTTTACTTTTTCTAGTAAGGTTATTTCTCCAAGTCATGAAAGATGTTCAAAGTTTACATGAAAAAGTAGATGTGAATATTGAATTTGAGGTTTTTTGCTTGATTCATTCGGTACTTGTACAGAAACTCCTTGCCTTTTGTAATGGAATTCAAATTTCTTTGATGTTTCCATCTTCAAATCCACTTTCTCATTCATGGATAGGCTCCATTGAAGACAATTTTGTTAATTGCTGTTGTTTCATAAGGAATGAAGTGAAGACATTTATGATCTATCCTCCCACTAAATTTTCCAGTTTTCCTGTGCTTTCAAGGGAAGATAATAGTTCTGCATCTATGAGTTGTATAGAAACTTTTTCATAATTGAAAATATGGATGTAGATGTGTTGTTACTTAGAGAAGTAACTGGTACAAGACCTACCGAAGAAAACTATGCTGCAAATAACCTATGCATTCCTTTCTCTGGGTTTCTGCAAGGCCTCATAAAAGGCGCTGTGCATTCCTTGTACCATGAAACAGTATAAGGACTACAGTGTAGTCACAGAAATGTGACATGTATTTATTATACACAGGGTTTAATGTTAAAGTTACTTAACAATTTTTTTTTCTAATATTGATGTATGTGCAAGAAGTATGATAAAGGGCTAACATTTGTCAACAAGGCCAAAGATTGAAGAGATACGCGACACTTTCTAGCTGTTGGATGCAGGGACAATCCTAGCTACCAAATTAACTATGTCTCAATAGCTGTGCCTATATGAGTAATTCTTCTGATCCTTATCTTTTCTATAAAAGAAACTGATTCAACAAGGTAGAATGTCCATTACATGTAGTCATTTAAACAAGCATTATAAATGCATCTAATTTCCTTGGAGTGTTACCATCAGCTAGGACGTACCAAATCTTTCCTCGAACGTGCATAAATGGTGCTGGTGGTGTGAGGGTTGGATGATCAGTTCCCTGCATCTTTATGTTGCATATTCAGTTCCCTGCATCTTTATAGTGCATATTACACAATGATGTAGGATTGTCTTAGTTAAGTAATCAAGTTTTTGTCGTCATCAATTTTTGTTCAATTTCTGACTAAATGGATTCATTCCTCCGGCCCTTTTGGGTGACCAAATCCAACGACTGCATGTTTGTGATTAAATAATGGCTACAGAGATAATTTCCTGTCCATATAACATGATGAATAATATTTACTCCATAAAATTTCATGTTCATTTCATTTATGAGGCTGTTGGTGAGTAGCAATCTAAGGAATCTGGAAGCATGTTTATTTTATTATGAGATTCTTTCTGTGAATTTCAGTTACTGTGTTCAATTTGCTGGTATATGATATTCAACTGTCTTTTATTTTGCAGCTGCTATTCTTTTTGGTAGGTTTTTTAATCTAGTAGGCTATAGTCCATGTCAATTTAACAATCTCATCTATATTTTTTTTTGGCCCCCCAAGTTTCTGCAACTTGTTTATTCTCACACCTGTGAACCTGCAGTCTGATGTTATGAGGATTTTAATACCTTATGCCATGATATGCTCGTTTGGCTGTTTTCTGTTATTTAATGAAACTCCCAAAGTTTTTGTTTGATGCCGTGAGGATGCCAATACCTCATTAACAGTCTTATAGCATTTCACTAAGAGCCATTTATTTAGCAACAAATTTGCTGCAATGCCTTATATCATACTTCAAAAAGTTTGGATAAAAGTTTTGTATATTAGATGGATCAAAAGAAACTGTTGTTGGTTTCAAATTAGAGAAGAGAAGGGACAACAGCAGATCCCAAACTAGAGTCATGATGTTTATTGTTCTTGGTGAGTGGCGGGCTGCATTGATGGTCAAGACTTATTTGGAGAGCAGTCAAAGTCACGTGTCACCGTAACTTTTGTATTTTGATAAATTACTTGAATTTGGTGAAACTGAGGAGAAACCAAAAACTTTATCGAGTCTTCAATACTATGCTTATAGTACTCAAGCTAACTTTTAGGTTTTGAACCTTGTATCTGGGATCATGACTATTATCAAGATAGATTTAGCCAAAGCTATAGTTCCTGCATTGATGACAGGATCATTTTTCCAATGCTTTTCAGCTTCACTTTGGTATTTTGTGTGCTATTAGCCTATTACTGCTATGTTATCTTAAAGCTAATCCACCGCTTCTCCGCTTAACATTATGTCACTAGCAGTCATACTGTGTTTGCTGCTTGCATTCCAATTTTATTCACTCTTGCATAATATTGTAACTTCTGATTTGTCATCATACAGAAAAGCAGTTTGATTAAATAATCAACATGATGTAAAGGTGAAAGATGAAACAAGACTAAATGTCACTTGCATCTGTTTACAATAGCTTTATCCTCGCACATGATTAGGTCCAAGGACTTTTTTCTGCTAATAATGGCATTATGATGGTAGATATTTCAGACAAGGATTATACATAAATATTGAATGATTGCCTATCCATCTGCTTTTCCCGCCTTAATCGCGTGTTTCACAAATTTTACTGAGAATTATTGGAGATTAATTTTGAATTTCAAATTATTTAAGGCACTCTTGTAGGTTCTAGTGTCATCAAGTCCAGAGTGTCTTTGATTTGATAGAGGATGAGAGGATCCCATGTTCTGCAGTCTTATGGGCCAATATATCTTTACAGACGCTTTTCACACCTTGTCACCTATGATCATTTTTACAAGATAGCTGTGCACTCCATATGTTATTTGACCAATGCTGTGACTTTGTGTTATGTCTAATTTATTTCAGTGTCTAGTTAAAATCTTACAGATTCTCAGTATTCATCGATAATGTTTTCATTATCTCGAATTGTTATTGATGATAGATGGTTTAAAACCGAGAACACCCCATCATCCTCCATTTAACGTTTAATGATGATTCCGTTATTACAAGCCTGAAAATCGACATGTAGAATGCAGATGTGTTATAAGAGCTTCATGTATCTCTTGTGTGTTCATTATTGTTGGTTTCTTTTACCATCTGATGTTATATGCATTGGCTTCATTGAAGAGCCGAGCACTTTCTAGTTTCTACCAGTGATTTGAAATAGATCTTTTTATGGCAGTAACTTTTGCGGGAACCAAGAACTGCATGTCTCATTACCTATGGCTAATGGCTCGTCACATATCACATTCAAGGCAGATTGCCAGCAAAGGAGTTTTGCATGTTTCTGGGTACTGATTTGCCTTTTCTTGTAGTAGTCAGCTAAATATCTTGCAGATCAATTAGTGGAGGAGCGATTCTTGACCAGAAAATTCTTCTGGTAATGTGTAGCTCTTATCAAGCTGCTGCTTTTTTTCCCTAAATAAGAATTATTCTTATTAACTGAAAACAATATCTTGGTGTAATCCATTGTTTGGTCTATGACTATTGAAGAAGGCATTTGCCAACTTGAAGAGTGAGAGGAAATATGTTGATTTTTCATATTATGTAGCTTGCAAAGGTGAACCTCTGAAGCTTTATAAACCATAACTAAGTGCACATTTTTTAGGTGAATGGTATTTGTGTGAAATCTGAATGTAAATTTATGAGTGCAAGACAGATTGCATAAAACCTAAAACGGACAATATCTTTTTCTTTTTTTTTTAATCGTTGGAAATTCCACCGTCAAACCTCCCTTTCTGGATTTAAGCGCAGCAGGTAAAACCCCGACTGTCTCAGGTTCTTACAAGAAACGCACTCTCTGGATTCGAGCTCAGGACCTTAAGGTGAGATCATGAACCCTACACCACCAAACATCGACCCTTTGAGACACAATATCTACTTAGACGACGACAGTTTCAAATCCTGTGTTGAATGGGATATTGTCAAGATTTTGCTCAAGGATAAATGGATGACAGCCATTTCAGAGCTATGTTCATGATCATTTATATGCATCATTATAGGTCTTCAAATCAAATTTTTAACAGTGTGAAATCAGTTGCACATTGTCCTATGATTGCTGCTTGAATACATGAACTTACAAAGTTTTTTTCAAGTCAAATTTGGATATATTTCAAAATTGAATCATGTAATCCAGGTTGTCCTAGTTCTTAAGTCAAATGTTTGCCTGTGATTCTACAGTAAATGACAATTGAGAATGCCCCTTGCTCATAGACCATTATCACCAATTACTGCTGAATAAAAGTTTCCATAATAGGTCTGGTGTACAAGTCATGCGTTCGAATTCTGTGAGTGTGTTTCTTATAAAAGTCTGAGACAGACGGAGGTTCTACTTATTCCGCTTAAACTCGGAATGAGTGATTTGGTGGTGTGATTTTCCAACGATTTCAAAAAATAAATTTACATAATAAACATTCGTAAAAGCGATTATTAGAAAAGTACTTTCGTCATAAATTTAAGAAGCACTTATTGTCATCCATGGTAGTCCATTACAATAATTGAGCGACTTTGCAATCTCTTCTTCTATAAATGTTATTTCTAAATACAGATATTTTCATAATAAAGATATCTAAAAGTGCTTTTACAAAGCACTTTGTTAAAAAATTATCTATCATCCCTAACTTTTTCCTATTTTTATTTTTATTTTTATTTTTAATGCAGAAACTAGAGATTGTGAATCTTCTTTTATTCAGTTGATTGTATAACAACCTTATACTAGGGTTATAAAATGTGTGATATGGTGAAATATGATTAATCATTCATTAGACAAACAATATTGGAACACTTATTAGCTTAACCCCACAAGCACTAATCACGGCACGTGTGTCCCACACGTGTGGGGGCCTTCAAGTAACATAATCCCACCCAATGGCTAGCTACTACCATTTCTAAAGAATAGATATAACACAATCATAGTTCATGAAAAAGCACTAAAAAAAAAAAAAAAAAGCTTGGATTAGGCTCCACCCCCTTTATTGTGACTACTAAAAACAATACATACAACATGTATGCAAAAATACCCTTTTAAAAAAGGATCTTTTGAAACCAATATAAATAAATATGAATTTACAATAAACCCATTTGAAAAAGCACTTTGGGACTACTTTATTTTCTTTTTCTTTTTCTTGTTTGATAGACATGGGCTTCTGGCTTTTTTCTTCCTCAACTTTTCACTTAGTGGGGTGGTGCCAAAAAGGTCAAGCCTAGCCTTAAATTATGAAATTCATTGGCCTTTTGTATGGTCCAAACCCATTAGCTATGACAATATAAAATAACTCCTTTAAGACTATTAAGTTAGGTTAACTAGGAACTCTATCTAGGACTAGAAGCACCATTCTATCCTTACATTTTTACTACTTTTGCTCTCAAACACACTTGATTTTGTAATTAGCAAACAAATGAGATTTATTTAAAACAATAAGTAGCTATCAAAATTAGTTTTAATTGTTAAATAACAAACAATATATAATCTTGTCATAATTTTTTACTCAAATTCTGTGCTTAAAGAGACAAATCAAAACGAATTCGAACACAAAATCGGATAAAAAATTCGGATATAATATCATTTTCTAACAATATATAAAAACTATGGTGCAAGTCAACAAAAATGGTTCGCAAATGTTATCCTCAATTAATGGAGGATCCCACAAGTAACTTCTAATTAAAATTTCATTTGTTGTGCTCCAAATTTTGTCCACAAAACAAAGTTCTATGTCCCTATGCAACTCATATACAACCCCATATGGCTTGTCCGCTCATATTTAAAACTTAAAAAAATTTAAAAAAATAAATAAATAAATAAATCGTTAGCCAGCCGTCTAAAAGTATATAATAAAAGCCCATATCTCTTGTGTTGCTCCTTAAAAAGTTTATTGTCCAATTGTGTCCCTAACAACCTCCATAATACTGTGGATTGATTTTTATTTTTTATTTTTTAATTGTTTTGCTAATAATTGATTTTGTATGGACATGAAGATGAGTTAAATAAAATAGTGATTCATTCCCATTTCTTGCCGACAAAATTAGTCACAGTTTCATGTTGACAAGGTAATATTACTAATCATGAGATTATGATATTTTTGAGAGATTATTTAAATCTAAATAACTGTGAAATACGTGTACTAGTCTTTTGGTAATAATAAACTCGTAACAGGGTCCAGGATCTCAAGGCTCTGGGTTCGAATCCATTGGGTGCACTTCTTGTAAGAGTCTGGGACAGCCGGTGGTTTTACCTGCGCCGCGGCCCAGAATGGGTGATTTGGTGGTGAGGTTTCCAACGTTTAAAAAAAAAAAAAAAAAAACTCTTAACACAAAGATAACAAGTTATAATTTGAAATCAAGCAACATTATAGTTCTATTAATAGGCCACCCGGAGATTTGGTATGTATTATGTGTTTTTTTTTAATGTTTGAAACATTGTCGTCAGATAATCGGAGCAGATAAAAATTTTGGTTGTCTCAAACTCTTATAAGAAATATATTTTATAGACTCGAATTTATAATAATCAAATTCTAAGTATTTTGCCACAAAGCCACATAGACAAATTGAAATTTATGTTTTCAAACTATACACAACAAAACGTCAAACTATATATCATAGTTGTATGAAATTAAAATTTTAGTAGACTTTTATTGTAATATCAATAAATTGTAATATATCTTCAGGAAAAAATAATACTAATAATAAGAAAATTATATATATATATATATATGTTGTTATTTTCACACGTTACGCAAGCGTATGTATCGCTTAAGTAGTATAAAAATATCGATTATCACCAACATTATTATTATTAGAACTAATTACTTACGGTTATCTAACTGATATTTAACTTATAAATTGATTTGAATTAAAATAATACTAAATAAAATAAAGATAATTTATGAAAATTCTAAAGGCAATTAATGAGGGAGATACATCTATGGCTGTGAGTGCACCTAGTATTATTATAAAGATAAATTGATTTTCCTATACTCGTGTAATAAATTGACTTATTAACCTGAAACACTAAGATATCTACAAGTCTCTTTCGATAGTCATGTGAAAATATTTAAAGTAAATCAATTAATTATATTTATATGTCAACTAACTAACGTCAAATTCACTAAGATCGAGTTCCAATTATGTCAACACACGCCCTATAAATATATTCATATCATGTAAACAAAATTCAAAAAAATAGATCGTATCCTATTGAATTTAAGGTTAAACATAAAATTCATTTGTCAAGTTCATTTAAGCTTACCAAATCAATTTTATTGATAATCAAGCAACAATAAGCATCAAGAATAAGATTCAATAAATCAGTCAAAGCATCACACATAATATAAGAAAAATCAATTTATAAACTCAAAATACCGTGTTTCATCACAACCCCATATTGAGGGTTTAGTTAATACATATGAAAAAAAACTATAAATAATTAATGAATGATAAGCAAAACATCAAGGGAGTAAAAGAAAAAATTAACTATGTCGAGATCGGCAGTCTTTCGCTTCCTACTGTTGAGTTTATGTGTTTGCTCGCTTGATGTGCTATGTCTTCTCTCAAAAGTCACTTTGGAGGCTTCCAAATTATGTTATGAGACTTTCTCTCAAGTTTTGGCACAAATTTATACTTAAATAGGAAGTCTCGGGGGAATTTTTTTGATAAAAAATCGAGTTCTGAACGAATTTCCCGTGTTGCGACGCGCTCTGGTGAAGATGGCATGTCGCGACGCTCCTTGCTGGGTGTCGCGACACGCCAGCAATGGATGCTCTCTACTCACTTTTTCTTCATGCGCGAGTCTCGACGCGCGATCCAGCAACGGGACACGCGTTCTAACTCCGAATTTGACCCAATTTGCTCCGTATTTTGTCGTTGTCATCTTTAATTGATTTTTTGAGTCTTGATATTATTTTAACCTGCAAACAAAATCCAATACACAGTAAAGCACGCACAAAAGTTAGAGATACGAATATATATATATATATATATATATATATATATATATATATATATATATATATATATATATGACGTCACACAAACTCACAAGCGCATAAATCCAGCTCTGAATTATTTGCCTTCTAATTTATACAGTCAGTCACTGACAATCACCAGTTATGACTGATGCCCTAATCGATTCAACAATATCCATTACAAAAATTGTCGATTTGGAATATTGTGTGCATTTATCTAAATGACTGACTCATCTCTACAAAAATAAAATAAAATAAAACATTGAGGACCTTAATAAAAATATCCGTTGCCTTTCATCTATTTTATTTTCACAAATCCGCATTGGATTCTCTCTCTCTTTAATCTTTATTACCGTTAGTAATTACATTTCCCTTTTTACCCTTCCTTGTTATTTGCGCTTAAAGGAGAAAGACTGGGCTTGCTGCAGCTGCTCACTCACGGGTGCACTTTTGCTATCAGTTCGTACACGTGTACAGCTGCTGATGCATCCACACGGTTAATGCTAAAGACAGTTTTGCGTCAACATTTTGTTATTCGTCTTGTGAGTAATCATTTGGGGTGTGCAAGTGCAACAACCGGAACAGTAAATGATCGAACCGATTATTATTATTATTTTTTTATTTCGAATCAAAATAAATTCTTTTAAAGTCAGTTCTGATTTTGAAATTAAAACATTGATTTTAATTGATCCGGTTCTGATTATAGATTGTTAGGAATTAAAATCAAATCATTTAACTAGAACCAAAATCTTTATTGGAATCTATTATATAACCGATTTGGGATCTGGTTTAAATCCAATTCTAATCGCAAAACACGACAGCGTTTCTGCCTCTTAAATAAATTTGCTGGTATTGTTGCTGGCGGTGGCGTTGCTGCCTGCCGGTGGTGCTGTTGGTGTTGTATCTGTTGGTGCTGATGTTGATGCCGTGGTGTTGTTGGTGCTGCTGCTGTTGTAAAATAGAGTAACACGAAATTGAACTGGAATCAAATTAAAATTGAAAAATAAGACATCTTATTTAATTAAATATGTTTCAATTTAAAATATTTATGAATCAATTTTTGAAGTGAGTTATTGTTCCACTTAGAAACAAAATTGGAATCGATTTTGTTCACCTATAGTATAATTGATTGGTATGGTTACAAAGCCCAGGTGAAGAAAATATTTAACGGTTCATTTGGTAAAATTTTTAAAATAAAGTTTTTTTAAAAAAAATTGAATTTTTACTAGTAGATCTTTTAAAAGTAAATTTTTGATAACAATTTTTTTAAATGATTGGTTGTGAGTAATAATTTTTATTGCAACTTATAAAATTATTTAATTGGATAAGTTTTTTTAATTTATGTAATGAAAGAAATAAAATAATATTGTTAAATTAAATAAATGTACTATAATCAATTTAATTTTTTATAAAAACATTTCAAGATATATTTTTAAAAGTTCAAATTTTGAGTTTTTTTTAATAGAGGAAAAAGTTTTTTTAATCCTCAAACGTTATATTTAAAATACAATAAGATGTCATAAAAAATTTGAAAATAATTTTTGGTATTAAAAAAGTCATTTTATATTTATTAGAAATCATACTAAACAGACAATAATAAGGAATTTGGTGAGGAGTTTTATGAGCATTTTAACATTAACATTAAAATGCCATACAAATAAACATTAACAAAATTATAAGCTCATAATATAAAATTATTTTTTTACTTTCATAACTTATAAATTCGTTTATATTCTCATTATAACTAAGGGTGGCAAAACGAATCAATGAATCAAATACTAAACAAATCGAATCAAAATGTGTAGCCAATGATATTATTTAATAAAATAATTTAACACACTTAATTTACATAATTCTTAATAATTATATACATATAAAAATATGTAATTAATATATTTACTAAAAGTACCTCATCAAATGTCGAAAATATTACATTTTCCATGATAATTAGCAATAATTTCTCGAATCTTAATTGAAAATTAACATGAACTAGTAAATAAAAATAATAAAACGAATCATAAACGAGTAAACGAATCAATGAGCTTAAATTCGTATTCTATTCGTTTAATAAACAATTCGAATAGAACTGACCAATTTAGTAAACCAATCAATTTTTTCAAACACGTATTCGCTTTAAAGCGAATTGAATCGAATGAATAAACGAATCCTGACCCAAATTATCACCCCTAATTATAACACTCTTTTGCAAAACTCACACTATGGGTCTCTTTGTAATTTTGCCTTGATATTAGCGATAAGGGAACAGACTCGCGCCTTTCATTGGGAAAAACGAATTTCTGTTTGTACACTGACTTATGAAATGACAAAAATACCCTTGTATTTATTTTTATCATTTCAAATAACAATGAATAAAGAGAACAAATACAAGAAAGACAACGAGGACTATTAAATATTTAAATACCGTTTTGTCGTTTTCTTACAAAAAAAATATAATAATAATAAATACATACGTAAATCTTGTTGATGATTTTTGTGACCAAGTACTTTAAACAGTTCGACAATGGTATAAAGAAAATTTTTTTCTTTTGAGAGGAGGATGGTATGTGGATATTAACAATTCCTTGACCAGACATAGTATTCATACTTGGTCTCTAAGATTTGACTGACCCGAGGAGATGACATAGTGCATATATTAGAGACCGACGACATATCGAGTTAGCCCTATCTTTTCTCCCCGATCAGAAGAACGAGCTCGAGTATTGCGGATCAGATCAGACGCAACTCAATTAGTTTGACACAAGAGTTTGTCGTCCTCATGAAATCCGATGTGTAACCGGGACAGTTTGGATATTTCCCTTTAACACATGCCACAACATGAAATGATATTTACATGATGCCTTATTAAGAGTGTGTTTGGTTGGGGGATTTTGGAGGGGAGGAGATGGATAATTTTAAATTATGTTTGTTTGGTTCAATTTTTTTAAGGGGAGGGGAGCAAAATCTCTCCTAAGCTAATTTTAGCTCCCCTCCAAAAGTGGGGAGAGAAAGTGAAGAATTTGCAATGAAAAAAAAATACCGTTTTGTCGTTTTCTTACAAAAAAAAATAGAGGCAAAAAAAAATATAATAATAATAAATATATACGTAAATCTTGTTGATGATTTTTGTGACCAAGTACTTTAAACAGTTCGACAATGGTATAAAGAAAATTTTTTTCTTTTGAGAGGAGGATGGTATGTGGATATTAACAATTCCTTGACCAGACATAGTATCCATACTATGTCGTCGGTCTCTAAGATTTGACTGACCCGAGGAGATGACATAGTGCATATATTAGAGACCGACGACATATCGAGTTAGCCCTATCTTTTCTCCCCGATCAGAAGAACGAGCTCGAGTATTGCGGATCAGATCAGACGCAACTCAATTAGTTTGACACAAGAGTTTGTCGTCCTCGTGAAATCCGATGTGTAACCGGGACAGTTTGGATATTTCCCTTTAACACATGCCACATCATGAAATGATCTTTACATGATGCCTTATTAAGAATGTGTTTGGTTGGGGGATTTTGGAGGGGAGGAGATGGATAATTTTAAATTATGTTTGTTTGGTTCAATTTTTTTAAGGGGGGGGAGGGGAGGGGAGCAAAATCTCTCATAAGCTAATTTTAGCTCCCCTCCAAAAGTGTGGGGTTTTGGAGGGGAGAGAAAGTGAAGAATTAAAATTTTAGATGCAATGACTAAATTATCTCTGTCTTTGACTATTAAGAGAGATGATGCATTTGATTAAAGACTTTAGCTTAATGGTTGTTATTTTGTTGAAATCTTATTAACATTTTGTGTATTATCTGAACTTAATCGTTTTAGTAATTTATGTTATAAACTTTGATATTTTGCAGCGTTTCTTTATCTATTCATCTATGTCAACACCTAGTTACTGGTTTGACGCTTGTTTTAATTTTATTTTTAATAACATGTATTATATATGTAGAGCTTTTAATTTTAGTTTTACTATTTGTTTAATTCAAATATAATATAAGTCTATATTGTTTTAATTTTATTGATAACAGACTATAAGGATAAAATAGTAAATTAGTTTTAAAATATCTCTCCATCCATTCTTGAACCAGACATATATTTAATTAAAAACCCTCCCCTTCTCTCTTTTGAACCAAACATATATTTAATTAAAACACATTCCCTCCCCTCATTTGAACCAAACATATATTTAATTAAAACCCCTCCCCTCCCCTCCCCTCCCCTCCATTAAAATCCCTCCCCTTCGTTGAACCAAACATACCCTAAATGTTAAGTTTGGAGCATTCCCAAGAAGGGTGATTTAATGAAAAGTCAAATGTTAGTTTTCACTTTCTGCAGCGGCAGGTTTTACTTTCGCAGAGAGCCCATCAAACGGCAGGAAATCAACGTGGCTGACGTCATAAAGATATGAGAATAGTGTTACTTTTTCTTAGTATATAAAATGAGGGAAAACACATTTATAAGAGTCATAAAAAATCATTCGGGGCGTTATTTGTAAAAGAAAAGACTAAGCAAACCAGCTCGATATTACGCGACCACCCTTGAGAAGAGATCGGCCAAGCTCGTTTCAGATATAAAAACCAGTATTCCATTTTGTTCCCGTGGACATAAATTTGATCCATTCCACCGAACCACGTAAATCATTTGTTGATTTTGTGTTTGTTCTTATATTCAACAAAATTTACTTTTGGTCCCCATAAACCAAACAAATTCACTTTTGAATGATTATTATTCTAGGAGCGGTATTCCAAACTTGTGAATACAATCTTTTTTTAATAAGTTATTTCCACAAAGTATTTTGCTAGACATATTTATGACATTTTGTCCAGGAAAAAAAAAAAAAAAAGAGAAGAAACATATCCTTTGAAAATTTGTACCAAATAACTACCAATTCTTCAACTTTTTCATTACTTTTTTTAAATAAAATTTCTTGAAATAATATCATTGTGAAATCTCAAAAGAATATAACTTTTAACATATCCCATATTTTATATATTTGATATGAAATAAGTTTTGGGGAGCTTTAAATCATTTCACAATTATATTAATGGAATCTTGCCATCATTTCTTTTCCAACTCACCTTATTCCATTGAATTGTCTTTTAATTCACTTTATTAGGAAAAATAATACTCTCTGCAAATGCAAGCAAATGGCAATTTGATTCTATAGAATTTTTTTCAATGGAGAAATTAAATGTAATAAGAAATGAAGTGTGAATGGAATTTGGTAGTGATGGTTGAGCTTGAGTTTGAGTTTTTACTCCAAAGTTCCTTAATTAGCAAATAGTAATAATGGGCATTGTTGACTACATTCCATTACAATTTTAAACAACATTTTCTTATTTTAAATTAATGTTTTAGAAACTTGTGCTTTTCCAATATAATTAATAATATATTTGACCATCTCACCACACATTTTCAATATTCTGATTCTACAATTGTAACCCATTAGTCTCGTTAAATAATTTATACATTACAAATTGTATAATTCGTGTAAATAAAAAATAGAAAATAAAATTATGCTTAAGAAACCATACAGAAGAATAGTCACAAGGGACGTGATTTGGTGGTGTAAAGTTCATGATCTCATCTTGAGATCATGAGTTTGAATCCAAAAAGTGTGTTGTTTGTAAGAGTCAGAGACAGTAAATTTTTTTACCTATTCCATTTAAGTCCGAAATTAATAATTTAATGATGATATTTCCAATAATTTAAAAGAGGAAAAAAACTATAGCAGGAGAATCTTTGTCTAAACTAACAAAAAAAATATTATCATGTTTGAGACGTCACGTTGTATATGATTCTTTAAATGATATTCTTATTCTTGTATTATTATAATTTTGTGTGGGGTGAATTTTCTTTCCTTTTTCTTTTCTCTGTTTTTTTTTTCCTTCATTTTTTTGGTTGGATTCCATTAAGAGACACTTAAAATTATGCAATTATTCCACAATTTTAACTATGAACGTTAAATCACTAACCCAACATTGATATTTCATCAAACCCACCAAAACATAAGCAATATATTCCACATTGTAGTTGGTATTTGATACTGGTAATTTGGGTTAAGATTCATTTATCTATTCGATTTGATTTATTTTAAAGCGAATAAAGATTTGAAATAATGGATTCATTTAACAAATATGTTAATTCGATTCGATAAGTTTAATAAACGAACCGAATATGAATTTAAGCTCATTAATTTATTTAAGATTCGTTTTTATTATTTTCTTTAAATAGTTATTGTTTGTTTTAATTACGATTCGATAAATTATGACTAACTGCTATATAAAAAATAATATTATGTATTGAATAATATCACGATTAATCGAATATTCGTATTCGATTTGTTTAATAAACGAATTGAATACGAATCCATCACATTTTAATTTGATCCGTTTATGATTCGATACGAATTTAATTCGTTAATTTATTTTACCACCCCTAATAATTAAGTTATTAGATAAACGTATAACAGACACGTTATAATGGACGATACTAGGTATTACTACAATACACGGTATTTTATAAAAATAATCATATCACCAAATATAAATGATATATATTTTTTAATTAAATCGATAACTGCTTAAAAACAATAACTGCAAGGGTGAATATGTTCCGACTAATTCAATTTATAAAATCTATTAAATAGAAAGAAAATTTATGAGATTTGAATCCCGCATTGAGTTAACATTAGGTTATTACTATATTATAAAATAAATAAGAAGGAAGAAAATCATAATCAATTAAGAATTAAAGTACTAAATAAAGATACCTAACATTTACTCATTTAGACTCAAGAAAAAAGGGCAAACAAAGAAAAATCCTAAAATTATTAATTCCAAATTTGATCCTAGATTATTAGACCAATATTCACCACACAATTCTATTTCCATTTGTATAAAATTAAGGAATGGGTCATTGATTTAGGCCAAAAATCAAGTGGGCAAATTGGTCAGAGTCGAATGGAATAAAAATTTTAAAATAAAAAGATCAAATAATCGGAAACCCACGAGTCACTTTTACTTAACAAATATCAATTTTCATTCGCATAAAATATTATTTTATATTGATAAATATGCAAATTTATGAAGCCACCCAATCTAAAGTATGTTAATTCGAAAAAAAAAAGTATGTTAACGCACACCATATGTTAAGTAATAATTGTCAATTGATGACATCGTTTGAAATATGAAGTATATATCCAAAGTATAATATTATTGATATTTCTTATAAATATAACGACGGATTAATCACATCGGTCTAACGACGTTCTTAATATTGACTAAAGTTATAATCATATCGTCTTAGTAATATTATTATCCAAAATATTATATTTAATTATATTTATTTTTTTACTTTATAACAAAATTAAAAAATGTATTTTCTCAAAGAAAATTCCCCTAAATATGGAGGTTGATAGTTTATATTGATAATATTTTACGTGGAGATATGATTGTATATAATAATACTCTACTTTGACCACAAAATATGAAAAACTAAAGTTGAATTTTTTCGTAAATTAATAATAGTTAAGGGTGATCATCATAAATTTCTCAAACCTATGAATTTGACCCATTTAAAAAACCATAGTGCTTTTTCAGTCCCTTTCTACCTCTCCACGTGTCAAAAAAACAAATATAATAATAATAATAATAATAATATATCAAAAAGAATAATTTTGTAAAAAACACAATAATAAAGAAGAGATTTTTGGAGAGAGAAGTAATGGCAGCAGCAGCGGTCACCTTTTTTTTTTTTTTGTTTGAATTATTACATTATATATATATATTACAATATTAGAATTTTAAATACATATATATTATAATACTGATAAAAATTTAATTTTTTTATTCTCTATTTACCCAAACATAATTCAAAAATCTACTTACATATATAAAAAACCTATGAATAAAGATTTGAATCCCCACAATTTTCTCATTTTCCTCTTGACAAAAGAAAAAAGGTGGTGATAAAATGACCTGAGAGATATTGGACTTTTGTGACAACAAAACCAGACCCACTTCAAAGTTGAAGCCTTTAAGCTCATTTCTAATGTTAATGGTGAGTGAATGCTCTCATTAACACTAAAGCTCTGAGTTTTACACAAAAGAAAGTGTGTTTTGTTTATGTGTTTGTGAGAGTTCAGAACAAGCAAAAATGTCCAAGAGAGGAGTGTTAATGGCGGTTTGGTTATGCTGTCTCGTGATCTCGGTAGCTCGTGCTGCTAGATTGGGCTCTGAGTCAAAGCAGAAACTTGAAGTTCAAAAGCACTTGAACCGTTTGAACAAACCCCCTATTAAAAGCATCAAGGTTTTTTTTTTTTTATCTTCTTAATGTTTATTCTTTAGTTTTACTTTACTTTCTCTCTCCAAAAGGTCTATATTTTTCATTTTTCTTCCTGTTTGGTTGATGGGAAAGTGTAGGAAAAGTAAAAGAAATTGCATTTTCTTTTGAGTTTTTCTTTGTTCATTATGTTTCTGGGTTTATGAATAAGTTCATATATCAATCAGTTTGGATTTTTTAGGCTTTGGTCGAGCAAAGGTCTAATTTTTTTTCTTCCTTTATTTTTATTGGAGTTAAATTATTTCGCTCTGACTACATTTTGATATTAATTAGTAATTAAAAAAAAAACACCTTTTTAGGTTGTTTTTGAAGAATCAATGACTTTCCTGATTATTTTTATTTTCTCCTCTCTCTGTGCAATGATTTTCTTTTTGCCAAGTAATTAAAGATAAAGAGAGGAAAAGATAATGAGTTCATAATGACAAGTCCGATTTCTTATTTATGATTTGTCAGAGGCTAAGTTGAACAATAATGCAACTTTGACTGCAATTTCATCAACCATTTTGAAAGATCTTACATTTTAATCTGGTGTTTATTCTGTTTGAACAGAGCCCAGATGGAGATATTATAGACTGTGTTCACATCTCTCACCAGCCAGCTTTTGATCATCCTTATCTTAAGGATCACAAAATCCAGGTTTATAATTTTTTAAAAATTAATTTGGAGCATATTTATGTTCATTTTTTTTTTATTTTGATTTTGTATTGTGGATATGTTTGGTTTCATCAGATGAGGCCTAATTACCACCCAGAAGGGCTTTTCGATGACAACAAAGTCTCTGCAAAACCAAAAGAAAGAACAAATCCTATAAATCAGCTGTGGCATGCAAATGGGAAGTGCCCCGAAGGGACCATACCCATAAAAAGGACCAAACAAGATGATGTTCTGCGAGCAAGCTCAGTGAAAAGATACGGCAAGAAGAAGCATAGAAGCATCCCTCAGCCGAGGTCTGCTGATCCTGACCTCGCCAATGAAAGTGGCCATCAGGTATAAAAAGTAAAAAGCATTTTCACTTTCTTGGTACTTTTAGGATGCATATGTTGTTAATGTTTTGTTTGTTTTGTGTCCTTGGGGTGATTAGCATGCAATAGCTTATGTTGAAGGGGATAAGTACTATGGAGCCAAAGCCACCATTAATGTATGGGAACCCAAAATTCAACAGCCTAATGAGTTCAGCTTGTCTCAGCTTTGGATTCTGGGAGGTTCTTTTGGTCAAGATCTTAACAGCATTGAAGCTGGATGGCAGGTATTATCGAGTTGCTGCTGTATTCGTCAATAATTGAGCAATGACTGAATTTTTAATAATCCAAATTCATATTTTAATACTTGGATTTGTGTATGTAAACAGGTCAGCCCAGATCTGTATGGCGATAACAACACAAGGCTCTTCACTTATTGGACTGTAAGCTCTCATATAATTTTATCAGTTCTTTTAGTTTCTTGTATTTTAACTTGTATTCAAACCCAACAGCCAGTTCGATTATTTGTAAATTTATTTCAGAGTGATGCATACCAAGCTACCGGTTGCTACAATCTCCTTTGCTCAGGCTTTATTCAAATTAACAGTGAAATAGCAATGGGAGCAAGCATCTCTCCTGTTTCGGCGTACAGAAACCCTCAATATGATATCAGTATACTTATCTGGAAGGTAAAAAAAAAAAAAAAAGGAATTAATAAAATGCACAACATATGTGTTCATTCAAACTCGGCCTTGTATTTTAGTGATTCCCAATTCATGTTATTATTTTTTATGGACCTATCATGGATAATGGAGCTGAATCCTGCCAATTTGCATGTGACCATCTGTGGGAGCACATTGTCCTTTTGTTATAGTGAGCTTACAAAATTATATATGTAAGGATCAGAATTCAGTAAATCATTGTGATTCAGATACTGACTTCTGAAAATCTCTGGCATCATCTTTTGGTCATGGCATTTCATTTTCATACTAATGTTAATTAAGCTTTTGGGTTAAGTGGAAACTGGAAACTAACAAACATGGTTGTTGTGGTTTGTAGGATCCAACCGAGGGGCATTGGTGGATGCAATTTGGAAACGACTATGTGTTAGGCTATTGGCCTTCATTCTTGTTCTCATATTTAGCAGACAGTGCTTCGATGATTGAATGGGGAGGCGAAGTTGTGAATTCAGAGCTAGATGGTCGGCACACATCAACTCAAATGGGCAGTGGCCATTTTCCTGAAGAAGGTTTCAGCAAATCTAGTTACTTCAGGAACATACAAGTTGTTGATAGCTCAAATAACCTCAAGGCGCCTAAAGGCATTGGCACTTTCACTGAAAAATCCAACTGCTATGATGTTCAAACAGGCAGCAATGGAGATTGGGGCCATTACTTTTACTATGGGGGACCTGGCAAAAACCCAAATTGCCCTTGAACAGTGTGATAACCCCCATTATACCCCTATGTATCATTCATCCTAATGTAATCCCCCCCACCCTTCTTTCTGTATACCTCTTTTTTATTTTTAGGTTGGGTTTTAGTAATATGTGACCTTATTATCATCATCCTCTAGAGAGAAGTTTTGACTTTTTATTTTTTCTTTTACATTCTCCATGTAAGTTGATGGGGGATATGTGGCCAAGTTTCTCCAAGCTTAAAGAAACAAAAGCCTTTGTTTGCTTGCTCCCTTGTATTCTATTTTGGAGTGGTCTGTTAATGAATGAATGAATGAATTTTCTTCTTCCCATATATATTTTTTTAATCTTTTTAATATTGCATTACAATTCTATACATTTGAGCAACCAAAATTTGGGATGTTTACATATTTAACTAATATTTTAGTTTCTTTATTGAGGGTGGGGGGGCTAGATAGTGTGGTGGTGGGGGATACAAAGAATAAGCATATGATTTCTCTGAAAAGTGATTCTAGATGATGAGAAATGTGCATGTGAGTGAGTGGATGACACAACTTTTTATCACCTTTTTTTTTTTTTTTTTAAATGGAAATGAACCCACTATTTTTTTCCTCCCACTTTCTCCATCAAAATCAATTGGCCATCCTCCATTGTTTGATTCCTTTCTAAAGTTCTCCTATTCAATTCCTTGGCCTAATGGGATCTCAAATCCAATTAAAATTTTCAACAACAAATAGAGATGATTCAAGTCATTTTCTTCAGCCAAGCCAACTACCTATAAAATATCATGGAAGACAAATAAATGTATGTAGCTATCAAATTGGAATGTGATGTGCTTTAGTTTACAGCTCAGTTGCTGCATCAATAAGTTTGTATCCTTTGAAGCCCATCTCAATTCTTTCATTTTTGGACCATTGGAATAATCTTTATGGATCCATAAGGCCCTTTTATTTTGTTCTCTCACGATTCTCAGCAAAATTAATAGACCACCATTCACTTCAAAGTATACAGTGGCAATTTGGGTTATGATTCGTTTATTCGTTCGATTCAATTCGCTTTAAAGCGAATACGGGTTTGAAAAAATATATTCGTTCAATAAATGGGTCAATTCGATTCGATTCGTTTATTAAACGAATCAAATACGGATTTAAGCTCATTGATTCGTTTATTCATTTATGATTCGTTTTATTATTTTTATTTACTAGTTCTTTTAATTTTCAATTAAGATTCGAGAAATTATAGCTAATTACCATATAAAAAGTAATATTTTCGATATTTGGTGAGATATTTTTAGTAAATATATTAATTACATATTTCATATGTATATATTTATGAATAATTAATGTAAATCAAGTGTGGTAAAATATTTTATTAAATAATATCATGACTAAACGAATAAACGAATATTCGTATTCGATTCGTTTAATAAGTAAATCGAATACGAATCCATCACATTTTTTATTCGATTCGTTTAAGATTCGATACAAATTCGATTTGTTGATTCGTTTAACCACCTCTAGTATACATTGTTGTCATTAAATCTTGGGCATCATCAATTAACTTTAAATTCTATATCTATAGTCTATAGACATATTTAATGCAATTACTTGTGATTATGAATAATGTTGTATTAAAATATGAACTTGAAGTGAAATACAAAGAAACAATGCATGTGAATGTGATTTTTGTGACATTTTGTATTCATTTAATTTAATTCATAAATAGATGATAAACTAGTGATCCCAAGGTGGTAAATTTGAAGACAGTGAGTGATTTGGTAGTCTAGGTATATTGAGTTTTAATGCTATTTATTCTTTTACATAAATGCAAATCATTAAATTAATGAGTTAATTTTACATATTTGTAGTTAATTTAATTATTGAATGATGAAGACCATGCAAGTGGCCTGCATTTTTCAATAATTAATTACAAAATTAGTAATAATGTTCTCTAAATTGGATTTCTTTTCCTTTTTTACTTTGAATATGAGATTTTGAAATTTCCTTAGCAAACCAAAAAAAAAAAAAAAAACACTTTGGATTCCTTATTCAAAATTCAAAAGTATCCAGAGTTGATTTGTTCATCAATTTTTACATTTTCAGCCAAAATATAATAAGATATTCGTTTAAAATTGTTACAAACAATTAAAAATGTTCCTAATATATTTTTTAACATTTGATTTTTTTTAAAGATATAAAAATATGCGGTTGTACATTAAAATAATTACTTATGACAAATAAAAGTAAATTATATAATTCTGAGTCGAGTAATAAAAGTTCAAAGCGAAATAAGTTATTAACAATTACATTGTTAATTCATTTCTTACAAAATAAAACTATTTAAAATTCAAAAAACAATCTTTACACATAAAAGAAATTCAAATCATAATTTGGGCAATCACATGGTTGCTACTAAATATTGTTTAGATCAATTTGGCTTACAAGTCAATTTTCTCAATTAAATATAGAAAAAATTAAAATAGAATACCCATCTCAATAATTCTTTACCTAATTAAATAAACTGATGTTTGAAGACACAAATTCTTCACCTACTTAATCAAGAAATTAAATCCCATGTCAATAAATTGACCTCTTAAATTATTATTATAATTATAATTCAATCAAGCACAATAAATTTTTTCAAAATTGAGCTAATAAAGTAAATTTAAATTAAATTAAAACCCCCTTGAAAAAATTCTCACCTTAAGGACCTCCACACCACCAACCAATAAAAATCCACCAAGTGTCCCGTACTCTCATATCATTTGATCGTGTACGCACGCGCGTTAACTGAGATTGGATTTATATCTCATTCAGACACAACGATACGATAGCTTTTTGTTTTATTATTTTTTATATGTTCACTTTTTCTAACTTTACTTAATTTTCAAGTCTTTTGCTTCACTCACTCGTTCTCTCTCTCTCTAAAGAGCGAAGACTCAAACTTTCTCTCTCTATACCCCCAGAAAAAGGGTTCATTTTTCACTTCACATTTCACAGACACCATTAGGGTTTAATCTTTACTCTCTATCTGTTTTTTTTTTTTTTTGCTCTCACAAATCATCCAAGAAGATAGAGACAAACCTAAAATCAAAATCACCCAGAACAAACCCTAATCAAAGTTCACTCCTTTTTCGTCAATTGACGCATAGCTAGAATTGGCTTTCAGAACTGAATTATCTTGCTATAAACCCTAAAACGCATGAAGAAATTACCCCATTGTGGTCTGATTTAATATTTCAATTTGCACATTCAAGATTACCCATTTGTGCTGAATTCGACATAATGTTGTTGCCCATCAAGCTCACTTCACTCAATTAGGTAAATTTTCCATTTTTATTCCTTCCCATTTCTTTTGCCTAATCTGGGTTTGAGTTCATTTTCTTAATTACGCTCGTTTTGTTTTGTTCAATTTTGGTGCCTTGTTATTATTGCTGTTTGGATTATATTTCATTTCACTGCCTCCACATTACTGTTCTTTATATGGGTTTGTTTTAATTCTGTTACTCTGTTTTATGACATTTTTTAGATGAATTATGGTTTAAATTGCGTTTCTCAATTTAAGTTTTAACTTTTTCTTTGATTTTTGTGTTTGATGCACGTTGTGTGCATAGGTGAGAAAAGGAGGCCATGGAAGGAAATGATGAGGGGATAGTATTGGCGTGTGCAATTTCAGGGACCCTTTTCGTGGTTTTGGGTTCAGCTTCTTTTTCGATTCTCTGGGCTGTGAATTGGCGGCCTTGGCGACTTTACAGGTACTCGTTTGACATTTTCTGGAGCCTTAAATTTCGTTGCCATGTTTGCTTATAGTGATCAGATTATGTAAATGCATTGTTTGGTTTTGTCATTAACATTATATGATTTACTGGGTTATCTGTCGGCTTTATCGTTAATTTCTCTCTCTTTTTCAGTTGGATTTTTGCTAGAAAATGGCCAAATATATTACAAGGGCGACAGCTGGGGATAGTATGCCGGTTTCTGGCTCTGTCAGCATGGGTGGTTGTTATATCTCCAGTCGCGGTGCTTATCATGTGGGGGAGCTGGTTGATTGTAATACTTGGTCGGGATATAATTGGTCTGGCTATAATAATGGCCGGCACTGCTCTTCTACTGGCCTTCTATTCAATCATGCTTTGGTGGAGAACACAATGGCAAAGCTCAAGTATGTGTTTCATTGAACTTCATACTGAACAGATGAAATTTTATTTGTTGGGAATGGTAACACACTATTTTTTTTTATTACACTGTCACTTGTCGGAGTTAGCTTCCAAGTTTTTTCTATCTTTACCCTAGATGGTAGTTCAATGTCAAAATTGGATTGCATAAATTGTGATGTTTTCAGGAGCATCTGCAAGTCCTGAGGGCCCAGGGAGGTTTGTAGTTCTCAGTACTCACAAAATTCTAGAATATTCCAAAATGATTGGGAATTTAGATTTTACGCTTTATTGACTGCTTTATAATTGACTATATGTAATATGTACTGCAATATGAGATCTTGTTTCTGGTCATTGGCTATGGAAGTTGCCTGCTTGGGTTCCCATTTGGTTTTATTTTTCCTTTTAACCTTTAAATCTCAACTGAACCTGACATAAGTGTGCATGAGAAAATGGTGCAAGAGAACTGATTGGAGCTACCTTGAATGACACCTTTCATCTTGTTAGGGTGTTGATGGTCAAGAGATAATTTTCCTGTTATGGGCTTGGTAATGCCGGTTTTCACCTTGATTATTGATAACACCTTTCAACATTGATATAATGATTATTTGCGCTCATTGTGTAGAAAGATTTAAGGATCAAACTTCCCTAAACCATTTAGCTTTGTTAAAGAAGACTTGGGAATATTCATATCAATCAAAAAAGGACTTCGGCATATTCATGTCAAAGAAAAGTGATCTGGGCTTGGGCATATTAATATCAAAGAAAAAAGACTTGGCATATTCAATTCAAAGAAATAAGAATTTGGTATGAGAGCTGAAGTTATGGGTGAAGCCTTTTCAGTTAAGTTAACTTTGTTATATCGGGATATGTACAATTGGGTATCTAATGAGAGGTTCTAGTGGCAATATTGTATGAGTTCATGCTTTGTGACCATCCTTTTTCAAGCTTAGGTCATATACAGTTGATAGTTCCTATATGTGGGTGCTAAGCAATGGTTTTCATTTTTATTCAAATACCCAGAAATCCATCGAACTTTCTATGTGCACTGAATTCTAAACTGGGGACTACTGTTAGGACCTACAACCTTGGGAGTTGGGAAATTTGTAGGATATGAATACGATGGACTTTTACCACTCAAACCAACCCTCTTGGGCTAACTGTTTAACTTGGCTATAAGAAGGGGGATGCAAATATGGATAGAGTGTAGGAATAAAGGAGAGGGATTGGAGGAAAAAAACCAACCTAGGAAAGAACATAAAGATGCTGGTGGGTCTAATAGCAAAGGAGGGAGCATTTTTATTGGATTAACAATAATGCCTCTGAGTATCCAAATTTTTTTTTTCTGAGTTTCGAGGATGAAACTCCTCATTTGGTCGAGTCCTTTTGGTTTTTATTTTGTTCACTGCGAAGAAGTTTAGCTTGTGCTGTAGAGATTAACAAAAATGAAGGAGAGAGTGAGGGGGACAGGGGAGTACATTTCTTTATGGTTGGACATTACACGTGGGCTCTTATGGTATTTTTCTTTGTATGTTTTACTTTTTCTTTATTCTTCTTGTAACTGTCCTTTTTTTTTTCTCAGGGGCTGTTGCTGTTCTTCTTCTCCTGGCTGTTGCCTTACTCTGTGCATATGAGCTTTCTGCTGTGTACGTTACAGCTGGTTCACATGCATCTGATAGATATTCGCCTTCTGGTTTCTTTTTTGGTGTATCAGCAATTGCCTTAGCAATCAATATGCTCTTTATTTGTCGAATGGTCTTTAATGGTAAGTCTCTTGGTCTTTTTTTGCTTCACTTAAAACAGAAATGTAATTGCAGTTTGATGTTATTATTTACAAGTCATGAGGCATTAGCCTTTAGGATGCTATAAGTTCTAATAAATGCTATTCTTATATAGTTTATATATAAGTATCTTCTTCCATGAATTATTGCAGGGAATGGCTTAGAAGTAGATGAGTATGTGCGGAGGGCTTACAGATTTGCTTATCCTGATGGTATAGAGATGGGTCCTTTGGCTTGTTTACCGGAGCCACCAAATCCCAATGAGTTATATCCTCGTCAATCGAGTAGGTAAGAATTTATTGTTTTTTCCATTTGATGTGTCATATCATAACAATTGTTTCTGGATCTTCATATTGTCACTAAGTTCTGGCAACCACTAAGGCAGTTGCTCTCCTTATGGGGGTTTAGTGAAAATTGCTGTATTTCTTGGTTTATTGCATGCTTGATAATGAATTTTTCATATCTATATTTTTCAGAAACTACGTCTTTTATCAAATAGGATATGGGTAGTGGATGTTAAATAGCTACAAGTCAAATGCTTTTAAGTTGTTAAATTTATGAAGTTATTTCTCGTATTTGAACTAAAAAAAAGTCCTGTCCTGTTTCCACTGGGAAATCATGGTGCATAAAGCTCAAGAACTATTTGTTGCTGAAGTTTGGAATTTTTTATTATTAACAAAGAAAGTTTGAAATATTTCTTTATACCCAGTTGACTATCATCGTGCTCATTTTGATGAGTTTACTTGTGCTTCCCAAGGTTTTTGTTCTGCTGTATTCTATACTTCTCTAATTGTTTTGTTTTTTTAGGGCTTCACATCTTGGACTTCTCTATGCTGGCTCGCTTGTAGTTCTTCTTGTATATTCCATCTTATATGGTCTAACAGCAAAGGAGGCACGCTGGCTTGGAGCAATTACATCAGCTGCTGTTATCATTCTTGGTTTGCTGCTAACCACTTTGTCTATTTGTATTTTGCCCGTAGCCCTTGCTGTATGTCAGTATTTAGTTCGTTCCAATTTATTTTGTTTACTTATTGTTTCATAGATTGGAACATGGGGGCATGCTTGTATGGGTTTCAGCTTCTCAGAAGTCGTGTTGCAGCTCTTTTTGTTGCTGGAACATCTCGGGTTTTCCTTATCTGTTTTGGAGTGCATTATTGGTTGGTTCCTGATTTTGCAGTTTTAAATATTAGCTGTAATTCGGTTGTAACAATGTTATATTCTGTTCTTTATTCCCATTGTTCTTTGCTTCAGGTACCTGGGACATTGTATTAGTTATGCAGTTGTAGCCTCTGTCCTATTAGGTGCAGCAGTTTCTCGTCATTTGTCAGTTAATAACCCATTTGCTGCTAGGAGAGATGCCTTGCAGAGTACAGTGATTCGCCTGAGAGAAGGATTCCGCAGAAAGGAACAAAATAGTTCATCAAGTTCTTCTGAAGGTTGTGGTTCAAGTGTGAAGCGCAGTAGTAGTGCAGAAGCAAGCCATCTTGGTAATATTATTGAAGCTAGTAGCCGGAGTGCTGCACATTGCTCTGTTGATGTTAGTAACTGGAATAATGGTGTTTTATGTCGAACTGCTAGTTCTCATGAGGGGATCAATAGTGACAAGAGCATGGATAGCGGCAGGCCGAGTTTAGCATTACATAGCAGTTCTTGTCGTTCAGTTGTCCAAGAGCCTGAAGCTGGGACCTCTTCTGTTGATAAACTCTATGATCAGAATAACGCCCTAGTGGTTTGCAATAGCAGTGGTCTTGATAGCCAGGGCTGTGATTCTAGCACATCGACTTCTGCAAATCAACAAATTTTAGAGTTAAATTTAGCTCTTGCATTTCAGGATAGATTAAATGACCCTAGGATTACATCTATGCTGAAGAAAAGGGCAAGACAAGGTGATCGAGAATTGACTAGTTTATTGCAGGACAAAGGATTGGATCCTAATTTTGCCGTGATGTTGAAGGAGAAAAGCTTGGACCCCACTATCTTGGCATTGCTGCAGAGAAGTAGTTTGGATGCAGACAGAGATCATGCTGACAATACTGATGTCACAGTAATCGACTCAAACAGTGTTGATAATGTTATGCCCAATCAAATTCTCTCTCAGAGGAGCTAAGGCTCCATGGGCTTGAAAAATGGCTTCAAATGTGTAGATTTATTTTACATACTGTAGCAGGGACTCCAGAGCGAGCATGGGTTCTTTTTAGTTTTGTCTTCGTTCTTGAAACAGTCTGTGTTGCGATTTTTCGTCCAAAGACTATTAGAATTATAAATGCTAGGCACCAACAGGTGAGTGGAGGTTCTTTCCTTGGTGGGATTATACTTTAGTTTGTCTATTTTTGTCCTGATTGTTTTTTGTAGAATTGAGTTTTATTATGATATAAAGATCTATAGATTTATATCAGTCCAAGGTTGTTTGGCAATGCCTTACGTAGAAATTTGGCCATGTAATGTTTGTAGTTTGAGTTTGGCTTTGCGGTGCTGCTTTTATCTCCTGTTGTCTGTTCAATCATGGCTTTTCTTCGATCACTTCAAGCTGAAGAAATGGCCATGACATCAAAACCTCGCAAGGTATACTTCGCCTATGTAACTGGAATTTCTTCCTCTCTCCTCGGTTGATATTTCATTAGAAGTAATCTTCCATAGTTCCATTTTCTCTGTTGATGATTTATTAAGCTGTTTGCATTTAAGAATGGCTTTGCCCATACAATAGTTTCAATTTGGTTCTGCTGTATGTCTTCAAATGTGGGTTGACGTTGTGTTTAGTAAAATGGTATATAATTAATACAAATAAAATGGATTTTAACACAATGGCACTTGATCAAGTTCACTCTGGTACCGTATTAAGTCACCACTTGATTCAAAAGTTTAAGGTTTATAGTTAAAGGTCCAATAACAATATTCTAGTTCTAACATGACAAATAATAGAGTTGCACACTCTTATGTTCCTTATTTTTGTTCTTTTATACAAAATTGAATAAGTTTCTCAACTGTTAAGTTTTTTTTGCCGTGCTCTCGTTCTTTGGTTATGGTTGTCTGCACATATTTTATTTAATGATCTCGACATTAAAATGCCAACATTGCAATTTGCATGTGTTTTGGTTACAGTGTTCATATGTCTATTTCCATGCTAAATCGATTCTGTGTACGATATGGTAATTCTAACAGCATTGTTTATTGTCTTACCTCTGTTAAAAAATCTCTATGTTTTCAGTACGGATTTATCGCCTGGCTGCTGAGTACAAGTGTTGGATTGTTGCTTTCCTTCTTGAGGTATGTTTCAATGCATTACTACATGCTTCATTTTCAATATACTTTTCTGTTATATTCTTATTTTTCAGTTTAGACAAAAGATCTAGTGTAATCAGTATCTTTATTCTCACTTGTGTATCTCTGAATGCAAGAAATTTTTCATTCTAGTGGCTCAAGGACTTGGATCTCCTGAAATAATAAGCTCATTTTTCTATTGCATTTTGTTAATCTAATGTTTCTGGTATCCTGTGCTTGGGGTTGGGTGGTTGAATGTCTTTATCATGAAGTTCAAAAGTAAATTCTGTTCACTTTCAATATTGTGATTGCTGTGCCTGCCTTGGTGCAGCTCTTTTTCTGTGGCGGATGCGAAAATTTGAATGTCTCGTTTTATCGTTTTAATAGCTGGATGCTCTATTTTGTTATTTTAGACATCTTTGTTTAGAGGAAAAAATAGCTATTGATTGTGTTTGGATATGTGCTTTACACTAAGAATCTTATAGCTCTTGTTTGATCCATATGCTTATCAAGAAAGATGCTTAATTATTTTTTGAGTCTGTTTCATTTTGATTATCTTTTTTGATAATCATTTGAATGTTTTAGGTTCTTCGGTTCTGTTCTTGTATAAATTGACTGTGAAATCAACTTATTTAGTCGTTTATGGACTGATATCCATGTTTGTTCTGCAGCAAATCATCATTGCTTCTAGGACTCTCCTTGACTGTCCCACTCATGGTGGTTTGCCTTTCTTTTGCAATTCCTATTTGGATACGCAATGGCTATCAATTTAAGGTTCCACAAGTACAATGTGCGGCAACTCCGGCAGGAAATGATCGACCTCCTGGGAAAAAGGAGGTTTGTTCTTTAATACCTCCCTCCTTTTCTTCCACCAATGTAATATCTGCTTCGAATGATCATATAATTTTAGCTAATATCTATTAAACATGTACTAATTATGACTGTTACTCTTTGATGTGTAGTGTTTTCTTTTGTTGCTATCTGGTTATTTGGTAACTTTGACCAATGTGGTATGTAATAATCATAACACTTATTATCTACTGGACTGTTATTCTTCAATAAGTGGATTACTTCCTTTTAGCTTTCTGGTTATGTTCTAATAGGTTTTTGGCAGTTATTGCCTGCTTGTTAATGTCCTTGTGTTAATGGAGTTATGAGTTGCAATATGAATCGGATTTTTATTTTTATTTTGTGTTTCTGCCAGTTATATTATTGTTCAAATGCTCAATATAGGGCGGAAAGGAGGAAAATTATTTTTGTTGCCGACCACAAATAGGCATGGTTGAGGTGATGTGGTCTTTCAATCATAAATTGGATGCAACATTTTATAACATATATGTTCAATTCGGATATAATCATTTTTTAATGATTTTGTTTCAGTTTCCAGTTTCTATAGTTGCATACCCTATGTATGTGTTTGCCAGTAGAGAGAAGAGGAGAAAAAAAGAAAAAAAGGAGTAAAAAATGACTGTTGTGAAATGATTGGACGGAAAAGCTTTGCTCTCAAGGGAAGGTGTGGAGCCAGTGACGGTTATAAACTTGAAAGAACTTGTTTTGAGAATCTAAGAAATTTAAATGTTAAATGCATAAATTTGTAGTTATTAATAAGGTCAAAGTGATTCAGCTCTCATCCAATGTCGTGTTTTCGTCCTTGTTACTATATGCCTGTAATTGACCCTTATCCGACTATACGAGCTTATCACTGCGTTAGTGCGTTATATGGAAATCATAGATTAAATATCCTATTTCATGGTCTTTGTGCTCGTTTTGGAAAGAACAGAAAGGAAACCATTAACAAGACGAGAAAATGATTTTTCAAACTTCGTATATACTCATTGCACTTGTTAGGACTCTTAAATTCTTATAGTGGTACTCATGTTTCTTACCATGACCGGTGGATCACCTGGCCTTTGTACCGGTTTCGGTAATGAACAAAAAGTAGTCACTAGTAGCGCATGAGACGTCAAGTCTAAGGCTGTTAATTATCTGTCATAACTCATTTATGGTTCTTTTATTTATAGTTATATCTTTTTGGCATTGTTGCTTCAACGTGTTAGAGTTTTGCTAAATTTGGGATATGATAGACTCTTAACACATTGCATGGTTTTCTGCCCAAGACGCTCCATTTGGATTGTTGATTCATGCCTGTTTTGGATGGTAGTTTGTTCTTTTCCCATGTATTAGTTTGCGTGATCTTGTGATAATTTAGGGAGGTACAAATCCTTGTTTCCTTTTCTTAATTGTTTCAATTTCTAACTGTCACAGCAAAATCTCCTTGCTTTTTGTTTCTATTACTTTGCTATAAGTATTCTCGTTTACATAACATTAACTGTTTGGTTCATTATATATGTAAAGTGTGGCATTATCCTCTGAATGGTTTTTTCGAAATTCTTTTAGTTGTTTCAATTTCAGCTTTAGTTATATGGCTACACTGATTGTTCCAAAGTGAATCATCGAAGAAATACCACTCTTCATTATATTAGTTTTCAGTTCTTACTATGATGAATCCAGGTTTTGATGATAATCATCTCTTGTCTCTGTCAGGGCGTTGTTCTTTTTATTTGTATATCCGTATATGCTGGATCTGTATTAGCCCTGGGTGCAATAGTATCTGCAAAGCCATTAGAAGATTTGGGATACAAGGGATGGGCTGGCGAGTCAAATAACTTTGCCTCTCCTTATGCATCATCTGTGTACCTTGGGTGGCTGATGGCATCTGCGATTGCTTTAGTAGTCACTGGTGTACTTCCAATTGTTTCATGGTTTTCCACATACCGGTTTTCCCTCTCATCTGCAATATGTGTTGGGATATTTGCAGGTAATGTATCTATGATTGCTATACTCCTGATTTGCTGCTCTAAATTAACACTTCTTTCTACCAAGTAATGTTTTACAAGGGATAGCTGGATAATCATAATAAGCTGTATATATTCTTGCTTCTGCTGTTTTGATAGCTGTCCTTGTGGCATTTTGTGGTGTATCCTATTTGGAAGTTGTCAAATCTAGAGAGGACCAGGTCCCAACGAAGGGGGATTTTCTTGCTGCTTTGCTGCCTTTGGTGTGCGTTCCAGCATTGTTATCATTATGCTCTGGATTGCTCAAATGGTTAGCATATTTCTTGTGCTCTGAAATTAGGAATTGAAAGTACTCTCAAATTCAATACGTGCCATTCTTAGATGTTAGCTCCTCGTTGGTGTATGATTGTTTCCTTTTTCATATTCTATTGACATCATTTTCAGGAAAGATGATGGTTGGAAACTCTCTCGGGGTGTATATGTATTTATCACGATCGGTCTACTTCTTCTGCTTGGTGCAATATCCGCAGTTATAGTTATAATTAACCCTTGGACGGTAAGGAATGAAAATTTATGGCTTGCTTTATTTTTATTAGCCTGCAGCTGAACTAAATCAATATAACCTGATTTATTTTTTTGGCAATTGTGACAGATAGGAGTAGCTTTTCTATTACTTCTTCTCCTGATCGTACTAGCTATTGCTGTCATCCATCACTGGGCTTCAAACAATTTCTACTTGACCCGGACACAGATGTTCTTTGTTTGTTTTCTTGCTTTTCTTTTGGGTTTGGCAGCATTTCTGGTTGGATGGTTTGATGGTGAGAACAAATTCATTTACAAACCTTTTGCTTGCCTAGCCTTTGGTACTCTTCTAGGCTTGCTCGGCACCACTGATACCACATTTTGCCCTTTTTTTTGGCAGATAAACCCTTTGTTGGAGCATCTGTTGGTTATTTTACGTTTTTATTCCTTCTTGCTGGAAGAGCATTAACAGTGAGTTATGACAAACTGTTTCGAACCAAGTCTTGAATCCAAGTATTTGTATTTAATTATTGTTTGTCTCTGTTCTGCTTCTTTATTTGTTTGACAAACAAGCTCCTTTTCTTTAGGTTCTTCTTTCACCTCCCATTGTAGTTTATTCTCCTCGCGTACTGCCCGTATATGTTTATGATGCTCATGCAGATTGTGGAAAAAATGTCAGGTTTGTTCTAACCTGGTTGCCTGATGCAGTGTTTCTTGTTTCTCTTGTACTTGTTGTACCAGTATCATCTATTCTTACAAGTTAATGAATGTCACGTTATTTACCGACAGTGCTGCCTTTCTTGTGCTTTATGGGGTTGCACTGGCGATTGAGGGCTGGGGTGTTGTTGCCAGTTTGAAAATTTATCCTCCATTTGCTGGTGCTGCTGTATCAGCTATTGCTCTTGTTGTAGCCTTCGGATTCGCTGTTTCTCGTCCCTGTCTGACTCTTAAGGTTTGTTTGCTCACTAATTGGACTTGCTTGTGTTCAAATTGCTTCCACTTCCGTAGTGTCCTATTTGTCTCTCTCCTTGGAAACCTTTTTAGGTTGACACTATTTATTTGTATCTTCAGATGATGGAAGATGCGGTTCATTTCCTAAGCAAGGATACTGTTGTTCAAGCAATCTCCCGTTCTGCCACTAAGGTGCGTGTTATTTATATTTGTTTTACAATATTGTAAGAATCAGACATTCAGAAAAAGAAAATGGCATAATGTATAATGTATTGCATTTGCATAAAAAAGTAGATAACAGAATGACGAGTTGCACAGAAGATAGAATTGTTATCTTGGTGTCATTGTTATTCTGTCATCAGTTTTGAGCACAACAGTATTGGTAAGTATGCATATTGTCATAAATAATAGTAGGAATTTCTTTCCGTTTGATACTTGAACGAACTGGTATTGCTTCAATGTGGACTGTGGACATGTCAGCAGACTGAACTCTCTGCTATCACAAATTTTATTCTGTTTGAAGGGTTAACTGTTGTGAGCTACAGCTTTTTTCTTCCTTTTATGTTTAGTGAACCATAATGAAATACTTCTAGAATCGTTAGATTAGGCAATTGCTGTGTTTTTATGCAATTTGAAGTAGTTATATATTTATTTATGTTTTTGTAATGCAGACAAGAAATGCACTGTCTGGAACTTATTCAGCTCCACAGAGGTCTGCTAGTTCAACAGCTCTTTTGGTTGGAGACCCTAATGCTACGCGTGATAAGCAAGGGAATTTAATGCTTCCCAGAGATGATGTCATGAAATTGAGAGATCGTCTGAAAAATGAGGAATTTGTTGCTGGATCATTCTTTTGCAGGATGAAATACAAGCGTTTTCGCCATGAATTATCCAGTGATTATGATTACAGAAGAGAAATGTGTACTCATGCAAGAATTCTGGCTTTGGAAGAGGCAATTGATACTGAATGGGTATATATGTGGGATAAATTTGGTGGTTATTTACTTCTTTTGCTTGGTTTGACTGCAAAGGCTGAACGAGTACAGGTGAGTGAGATTGGAGGTGCTTTCCATGCATAGAAATACATGTGCTTATTGCAAGTACTAAATATATCTTATGTGGCAGGATGAGGTACGGTTGAGACTTTTTCTTGATAGCATAGGGTTTTCAGACCTAAGTGCCAAGAAAATTAAAAAATGGATGCCGGAGGACCGCAGGCAGTTTGAAATTATTCAAGAGAGGTGATGACAACTATTTTGTTTTTTTTTTCATCTCTGAACTATGTGGAACTGTTAAAAATTTGATCATCTTTATAAATCTTACTTTAAATTTTGTAGTTATATAAGAGAAAAGGAGATGGAAGAGGAAATGTTAATGCAAAGACGTGAAGAGGAGGGTAGAGGTAAAGAGCGAAGGAAAGCTCTCTTGGAGAAGGAAGAACGTAAATGGAAAGAGATTGAAGCTTCTCTAATTTCCTCTATTCCTAATGCTGGAAACCGAGAAGCAGCAGCCATGGCAGCTGCAGTGCGGGCAGTAGGAGGTGATTCTGTTCTTGAGGATTCTTTTGCACGAGAGAGGGTGTCAAGCATTGCACGTAGGATACGCACAGCTCAGTTAGCTCGGCGAGCACTTCAGGTTTCTAAAAGAACTATTGTGACAATTATATTAAGACCAGTTTCCTTAGATAAAGTTGTCAATAATGGCATTAGTGAACAAAAACAAAAACAATTATATTACTGAAGAGCTAGGAACTGTATTACCAATATTGTTATTATCATTTTCCATATGCATCTTGTACTCATCTAGTTTGGGACTTTTTAGTTCCTGATAGACTCGTGAGATTGCTGCTTTGATTATAAATTACTAATTCTTGTGTTTTTGGCAGACGGGAATTATTGGTGCTATTTGTGTTCTTGATGATGAACCAACAGCAAGTGGGAGACACTGTGGCCAGATTGATGCAAGCATTTGCCATAGTCAAAAGGTTAGCTTTTCCATTGCTGTAATGATCCAGCCCGAATCTGGTCCAGTTTGTCTTCTAGGCACTGAGTTTCAGAAAAAAGTGTGCTGGGAAATTCTAGTGGCTGGTTCTGAGCAAGGTATTGAGGCTGGACAAGTTGGGCTTAGATTGATTACCAAAGGTGATAGGCAGACGACTGTTGCAAAGGACTGGAGTATTAGTGCAACAAGTATTGCAGATGGAAGGTCAGGCCTCTTTTCTTTAGCAATATTTTATGGACTTTTTTCTGATCTTAGCACATGTGATTCTGCTTTTGGTCTTACTCTGGTTTTGCAATTACTTTCCAGGTGGCATATTGTGACGATGACAATCGATGCTGATTTAGGTGAGGCAACATGCTATTTGGATGGTGGTTTTGATGGCTACCAAACTGGATTAGCTTTGTGTGCGGGTAATAGCATTTGGGAAGAAGGGACTGACGTATGGGTTGGTGTTAGACCACCTACCGATATGGATGTATTCGGGAGGTCAGATAGTGAAGGAGCTGAGTCTAAGATGCATATAATGGATGTTTTTCTATGGGGGAAGTGCTTAACCGAGGATGAGATTGCTGCTCTTTATTCTGCTATATGCTCAACTGAGTTCAATATGAATGAATTCCCCGAAGATAATTGGCAATGGGCGGATTCACCCGCAAGAGTACGTTGCTAGTAATAATTTAGTATATCTTGTTACTGTGATGCATATGATAATTTCAAGTGTACATAATTCATTCCTTTTCACTGACTTCTGCTTCATCTTTTTCACTCAGGTTGATGAGTGGGATAGTGATCCTGCTGATGTAGACCTTTATGATCGGGATGACATAGATTGGGATGGGCAATATTCAAGTGGGAGGAAGAGAAGAGCGGATCGTGATGGCATAGTGGTCAATGTGGATTCCTTTGCTAGGAAGTTCAGGAAACCTAGGATGGAAACACAGGAAGAAATCTATCAACGTATGCTTTCAGTTGAGTTAGCTGTCAAAGAAGCCCTCTCGGCTAGAGGTGAAAGGCAATTTACAGATCAAGAGTTCCCTCCAGATGATCAGTCATTATATGTAGATCCAAATAATCCGCCTTCAAAGTTGCAGGTAGGTTTTCCTGACTGATTTATTCTGTTTTTTTATCCTCTTAACATAGTATTGGCCTTTTAGGTTGTTGCAGAGTGGATGAGGCCTTCTGAAATTGTGAGAGAGAGCCATCTAGATTGTCGACCATGCTTGTTTTCTGGGGCTGTGAACCCGTCGGACGTTTGTCAGGTTTAGTCTCTCTAGCAGAATAACATACAAATACTTTTATTGTTTAGAATGCAGGTTTCTTGATTATATCATATTTCTTAAATAATCGAATAGGGTCGCTTGGGCGATTGTTGGTTTTTGAGTGCTGTTGCTGTTTTGACGGAGGTTTCACGAATATCAGAAGTGATTATTACGTCAGAATATAATGAGGAAGGAATCTACACTGTTCGATTTTGTATTCAGGTAATGAGCTCATACACCTGCTGCTTAGTATTCTTGATGATGTTTTCTTATATATCCACACACAGGGAAGAGCTCTTAATTACAGGCCAGTACTTGGTGATGAAAGTGAAGGAAATGGTCTGCATTTGAGATATTTTCTATATAACGTGTTTTTTTTCTATATAATCAATGGAGTACTGAGAAAAGCCATTTGTCTTGAGCAAGTCAAATACAACTCAAAAGTTATTTTAATTAATCAGTTGACTTGGTAATTGATCAATGAAATGCTGCTAGACTTGTAGTATGCTTTGTTGCAACTCAGGCTCAGCCTACTGTGGCTAAATACATTATGCTCGAGGTGTAACTTTCTGTAGTGCTTCAATCTTGCAATACTAAACATCTTCGAGCTTTCCAATAGGACCAATGATTTGCTTGTTACCTGTTAGTAATTTCTTGCTGTGGTTTGTAATCTCTCCATAGGGTGAATGGGTCCCTGTTGTTGTTGATGATTGGATTCCATGCGAGTCTCCGGGTAAACCAGCATTTGCTACTAGCAAAAAGGGTCATGAACTCTGGGTCTCTATATTGGAGAAGGCGTATGCCAAGTTGCATGGATCTTATGAGGCACTGGAAGGAGGACTTGTTCAGGATGCTCTTGTGGATCTCACAGGCGGTGCTGGTGAGGAGATTGACATGAGAAGTGCCCAGGCCCAGATTGATCTTGCTAGTGGTAGATTATGGTCTCAATTGTGGCGCTTCAAACAAGAAGGATTCCTACTTGGTGCTGGGAGTCCATCAGGTTCTGACGTGCATATTTCTTCCAGTGGCATAGTGCAAGGGCATGCTTACTCAATACTGCAGGTATATATTGGTTTTTTCTACCTGATCTGGCTGAATCAATTATATGCCAGCTAAAGAAATTTTGCAGAAGTTGAATCATTTCTTTTATTTTTCAGGTGAGGGAGGTGGATGGCCACAAGCTTGTTCAAATTCGAAATCCATGGGCTAATGAAGTCGAGTGGAATGGTCCTTGGTCTGATTCATCACCTGAATGGACTGATAGGATGATGCACAAGCTAAAGCATGTTCCACAGGTACATATGCTTTTGTACCATGTAATCCACCTTATTTTTTATTTGATCCCTGCTCTCTTTGGGCATATGAGTTGAGTTTAATGGTATTTGATTTCTGTTTCATTAGTCATAGAAGATTGTATTTGACTCTTGGTTGTCTTTTGTTCTATGATAATGTCCCATTGCATGGGACTGATCTTTAACTTTTTGAACAGTCAAAAGATGGTATATTCTGGATGTCCTGGCAAGATTTTCAGATTCACTTCCGGTCAATTTATGTTTGCCGTGTTTACCCCCCTGAGATGCGCTATTCTCTGCACGGCCAATGGCATGGTTACAGTGCTGGTGGTTGCCAAGATTATGCTTCATGGAATCAAAATCCACAGTTTCGGTTGAGGGCCACTGGATCAGATTCATCTTTTCCTATTCATGTGTTCATTACCTTGACTCAGGTATACTTAAAAATAGACTTGCTAGCAGAGCTATATTATAATTAGCTCTCACTTTTTACTGGGTTTCGTAAACTATCTGGCTTTGTGTTTAGGGTGTGAGTTTTTCAAGAACGGCTGCTGGTTTTAAAAATTATCAATCCAGTCATGATTCCATGATGTTCTATATTGGGATGAGGATACTCAAAACTCGTGGTCGTCGAGCTGCTCACAACATTTACCTACATGAATCAGTTGGGGGGACAGATTATGTAAATTCTCGGGAAATTTCTTGTGAAATGGTTCTGGATCCTGATCCAAAGGGTTACACAATAGTGCCTACAACTATACACCCTGGGGAAGAAGCACCATTTGTTCTTTCTGTTTTCACCAAAGCATCAATTATCCTGGAAGCTTTATAGTACAGAGGTGTTGTTTCAGTTGAACTTTTGTACCTCAGGCTTGAGCAGGCCTGCAAAATTTTGAGGTGGTTGGGATCTCCATGAATTATGTGCCACACCAGCAGTTTTTGTGGAACCGCAATCAATGCACAGAATGTACAGGGTGAGTTTCTGTTTAATTTTCCTTCAAGCACTTGCCATAGTCTCTAAGCGCATGAAAATTTTTATAGCATGCTACTGATTATTTATATTCTAATATCTTCCCAATTAAAAAATCCAACATATTTTTTAATCAAAAGCTTTCGTCTGCAATGATTCATGCCTTTCAATAAACGGAACTACTATCAATGCCGAAATCAACCATCTTTTTGTCTTTGTAATTGTTAAACAGTTTTAAGACTGATTTGAAGTGTTTTCCATGACAGTCTGTGCATAGCGTGGTTCTGCTTATGGCATGTGGCATAAGCAATTCATTTGACCATTGCAACCCCTATTCCTTCAACAAGCAAAGGGTTTGGAATATGTTATTCCACAAAGGGATGATAAAAAAAGAAGGAACATGAGGATTAGAGGCAACCTTTGTCTGGTTAATCGGATCATTTGCATCTGCCAGAATCGAAGAGGGTTCGTGGGTGGTGAACTGTACATTTGTAGGTATTGTTCTGACCTTGTAAATGTTGCGAAAAAGAAAATTGGAAAGCCATAGGAAAATAATTACTAATGCCTAATTTATGGGGAATAGGGAAAAAAAAAAAAAAAGCATTGTAGCTGGAATAGGATAATTTTTTCACCTGCAGTTTTGAAATGCTGTAGAAGCTAAACAATTAGTCATCTGTGCAAATGATCTTTGAAAATATAGCCCCCATTTGATTTTGTTCTGTAATTTGTGCTTATGGCTGTGGTTCTTTCATGTTGAGCTTTGTTTTTGCACTCTTTCCTCCTTTCTTGATTGGCTTAAAAACCATGAAACAAGATAGTATTACTATTACCCAGGCATGCTAATTTTAAAATGTTTATATAATATCTACTACTCAAAACATTAATTTGTCTATTTAAAATGTGAGTATATTTTTATTGATAAAAAAAGTGATTAATTAAATAGTCAATTGTGTCATAAACCACCACTGCTGAACTGATGGTGGATCATTTTGTGAATGCTTCGAGTGGTAAGGCATACCAAAAGAACCTTGAACTTGAAGGCTCCAAAATATTTTAACCTTGGCAAATAATGAACTGCAAAGATGTCAGTGGAACTGGATCTGTGAAAGTCAATAACCTTAAATGAGTGGATATTCAAGCCTGGTTAAAAGAGACAAACGAGTATGCTTCTTTGGATCAACTTGGGCCTCTGAGAGTGCTTGCTGCCTTCTTTCATAGCCATCCTGAAATCCTCTTCCTTTTCTTTGTTAGAGAGTGTGACAGATAAATAGCCTTGGCCACACTGGAGGTTTTTCTTCTTCTTATAGATGATCAATAAACAGTCCTTCAGCTATCATCCAATCCCAGTGGCACCCCTTGTTGTGTAGTACCTATCTTCCTTCTCCGGTGAAGTCACTGCTGGTTTCTGTTTAGTCATTGGCAACTCGGAGTTCCTGCAGCCAAACACAAGACTTGAATATCCACTCCAATTCTTCATTTCGGACAAGCTTCTCAAGGCTAAAGGTAATGTGAAAGAATCAGCATCTTGTATGTTTCCGTATCTTTGGGTTGGCTAAGAGAATTATGCGCAAAATCTTTGGTTTAACTCAGCCAAAAATTCATTTTTTTTCCCTTTCCGAAACCATCTGTTGCAAATTCATTAAACAAACACAGATGAAATATCAAAATACATATTGCTAGAACCAAATCAAACAAACATAAAGGAGCCTTAGCCACACATAAAATCTTCATTTTTTAGCAATATTCGTGTTATTCAGTTCTCTTTGCAAGCATTGGGATTCAGATCAGGTGACAAAAATTCATTGCTTCAGTGCCTCTTGCAAGAACCAAACCAATTCAATGGAAATACACAAACTTTACATTCATTCCCACACACTTTCACACAAATGCGAAAACTGTCCATATATTTATCACCAAAACAATGGTTCCCTTTCTGGGTATTATAACTACTTACTTGGTTAGGCGATTGGGAGATCCTTTCTCAACAGAAACAACACGAGAAGAAATTTTCATCTTTGACAAACAGTCAGTAGTTGATTTGCTGTTGCTGCTATTGTTCTGGTTAATGTTTTTAGATTCTTTTCTCATTTTACAACATCAAAGCTTCTTTCTGTTTCCCCATTGTAACACAAAATCTGTTGCCTCTTTCGCTCTCTGGCTTTGATTCCTTCCTTCCGTTTCCATCATATTATCTCTTCCTTAACTGCAACAAGCACATTACAACACTCTACATAGAAATTATATCTTAAAAACAGAAACATTAAACAAAAGTTTTCTAGAATTACAACAAATTGAGAGGAAAATCCAAGTGAGAAAATTTCATAGAACTCATTAAATGTGTGCTAAAATTTTTAAGAAATTCCACATATTTATATTGAAGAAAAGAATAGGAATTAAATAAAACATACAAACTGCAAGAAGTTCGTTCAAATAACAAGCTATATACAAAATGTATCCTTACTGACCTCAAGATCTGTGTTGAATGGAATAGAAAAGAGTCTCAAAATGAGCCTGCATTTCAACAACATTCTTGTTAGACTAAAATTTACAGAGAAAAAGAAGAGCAATGCTCTATTCTGTTTGGTTGCTGATAAACTCTTTGGCTCTCCCAGAGAGAGGAAAAACACAAATAGAAAATACTTAACAAGTTTTCATTTTGTTTCTCTACTTTCTAAACAACCAAACAAACATTTCGCAATGTAATACAGATTAAAAGAGAGAAACAAGTTAATATTACAAGGTAAATACTTCATAGCAATAACAGACAAAAAGACTTAAGTTTTTTGCTCTTCTACTTGACTTTTATATGCCTAGAAAATATTAATTTTCTCGAGAAAACCAGAGAAGGAGAGATCAGTGGGTTTCAAATTATGGGAAATGTTTGGTTTTCAAAACGGAGGCTACAAACTGCTTCTAAATTTCTATGTCGTCATCACCAAAACTGCTTCTAAATTTCTTCTCTCCTCTGTTTTTTATTTTTTAGTTTCAAGTAACTAAATTTTATTAATTAATTTTAGCATTAACTTTTTCATTAAACTGAGGGAGTAATGTGATTATAACCGTGTGATGAGGAATCAATGGTGGGATGAGTTTTCCCGCCAATTTAATGTCTCCCTTCCGAGAGATTCTTTGGTGCAACAGTGGTATGAGTGACGTGATACCACAAATTAAAAAATGACATGTAGAGTTTCTTCACCTATTTTTTAGTTGTTTTTTAATTTTTTAGCACACGTGGCAGTGGATAATTAGCTTGTTGCATGAATGACGTGCTACCACTGTTGCAAAGAAGATTTTCTCCACCCTTTCTTCAAAGATTTGGAGGCTATTGGCTTGGAGCTTTTGCTTTTTTATAAAATCCAAAAAGGATTGTGTTCAAATTTGTAATGCTGGCCGTTGCCTCATTCTTTAAAGGAATATGAAATGTTTGACTTTGTAATTTTATTTTATATGAAGTAAGTACATGAATATTAAGGAAATTATGGAAGTTTTTGTTTTGGAGATACTTAAGGAAGGGATATAACTATTTTATACTTCTTAATTGCTTATGATCTTGTGATAGATATAACACATTTTTTTAAGAATAATAAGGAATGCATTACTACTTATAAGAACAATATTTCGTGAACAAAAATTGATATTTTTCTTAATGAGAAAAATTGGTCATAAATTTTATAAGAATTGTTAAGTTATATCAAATGAGAGCCTGATAACCCAATAGTTAATGGTTTTAGATTTTGGTATAAAAAGATGACAGATAAATAATAAATTTTTCAAAATACGTAGAATCAAGTGATGGAAAATTATTAGAGCAAGTAATATGAGATGCAAAAGAAGATGCTAACCGACTGTGGGAAAACATGATCGCTCAAGTTAGAACAATGACCAAAGAAGCTCTCAGAGAATTGAAAGGATTAGTCCAAAAGGATAAAGAATCTCGATAGTGGAGAGAAGATGTACAATATAAGATCAAGGTAAATAGAGCTTCTTTTAAAGCTTTACATGAATGTAGAAATGTAATAATTTGAAAAATTATAAATCGACAAAGCATGAAGCAAAAAAGATAGTGAGTGGGCGAAAACAACAACATATGCCGACTTTTAAAAGAAGTTAAATATCAAAGAAGGAGAACAAAGTATATACAATGTGACAAAAATAAGAGAAAATAAAATTCAAGACTTAGACCAAGTGAAATGCATCAAGGATGAGACACAAAATATAATAGTTACTAATGTAATTTTTATCAACTATTTAATATTGGAAATGAGATGGATATAAATTTTGGGGAGTTAGGATGCTCAGAAGAAAATCAAAATTCAGCCTTTTGTCAAAGAATTCAATAACCCAAAATAAAAGATACATTACTAGAGATGAAGAACATGAAAGTGGTTGGACTAGATGTGATCCCAATAGAAGTGTGGAAATATATAGGAGAAGAAAACATAACTTGACTAACTAAGTTATTTAATAATATCTTGAGAATCAAGCAAATGATAGTGGAATGGATGAAAATTGTTTTGGTACTTATTTAAAAAAATAATAGAAATATATAAAATTGCGCCAAATATAGAAGTATAAGACTAATGAGTCACACAATAAAATTATGAGAAAGAATAATTGAGCGCAAATTAAGATAAGAAACAATTTAGGTTCATGCCAGGAAAATCAACTTTGAGAGCAATATACTTGCTAAGGGGTTTAATGGTACATTATCGAAATAAGGAGAAAAATCTTCATATGATATGTTGATGGTGTTTTCTAGGCACTACGTTATTCAAGCAGCACGACAGGGGTGAGAAAGGTAATTCACTTCTCGGTCAACATCACTAATGCCGACCCGACCACTAAAGAGCCAAACAGTGAGAGACCGAGCACTTGGTGATAGGTGACCGACCACTTTTTCAGATAAACCGGGCACTATCAAGTCGGCAGAAGCATTCTCAGCATAAAAGACTATCATGACCGACCTCATGAAGACCGACCAGACAGGCGAGATATGCTCAAGATGACGACACCCTATTCTTGCAGATAAAATAAACAAATTATCCTACTCTCACGAGGAAATGAAGTCAGAATCCAAGAAGGAATAAGAAAAGTGAAAGCAACGTTGGGTTAGAAATCCTTACAAGAGGAGAAGACTAAATTCAACTAGGATTTTTTATGCAAATAGGAGTCTGATTTCTGTACTATTATAAATAGGAGGGCAGAGTATGTGTAAAGGGGCATCAAAAAATAAGGAATCTGAATCTTCAAGGTCTGACTTGTAGAAAACAAAAGGAGACCCGAAAAGAGTGTTTAAGTAATAAAAGTATCATCTTGTTTGTGTCCGTGGACGTAGGTCGGATCCAAATCCACCGAACCACGTTAAATCTCCTTGTTGATTGGTGTGTTTATCTGTTTTTTGCTAAGTTTGCCTTTGGTCCCCCATAACCAAACAAATTCACTATTGAAGGAGGATTTCTTCGGGAGTGATATTCCAATATTATCCTGAGACCAAAATCAGCCGTCAACAGTTGGCGCCGTCTGTGGGAAACTGGACAAAAAACAACTCGTGTAGTAAGACAATGGCGGAAGGCGGAAACCACCAATCATCAGGAAACTCAGCCACAGATTGGATGGAGAAGATCGAGGAGAACCTAAGGAAAGAAAGGAAGGAAAATCAAACCTTGCTAAAAACCATAGTAGACCGGTTGGAAAAGATAGAGGGAACACACGACGAGGCCGGGACTAGCCGACGAAGGAACGAAATAGCAGAGGGAAAAAGAATTGTAGATACAAGTGAGGACGACAGACCCTGGAGAAGGGGCCCCTACAGGGTAAAATCTGTAGTGGTTCAGGAAGACTCTCAAACTGAAGACATGTGGGAGGAAAAAGATGACAAATCGTCACCAAACTCCTCCTATAATAGCCCTCACGATACCAGGAAAAAAAGGGAAAGAATGTGACGAAAGAGCACGGGAAGATACCGGACCTGAGAAGCACCACGCCCAAGACAACAGGAAAAGAGGAAGTCACAAGAGGCGGCATGGAACCAAAGACAGCAGCATGAAATCTTGGCTGCGGGAGGAACTAGCCAAATGGGGAGTATTCCCCAACACAGACATAGGAGATGCCCGGGACGGTAGAGATGAGTCCCCCATCGCGGAAAAAAATAAAGTCGGTAAAATTCCCAAAGCGATTCAGCATGCCGACCATGGCACCCTACAAAGGCCACTCTGACCCGAAATCACACATCGAAAACTTTGTCTTGTTGATGGAAGTCCAGGGAGTAGTAGGAGATGCCATCTGCAAAGTGTTCCCCTTAACTTTAGGTGGACCCGCCATCCTATGGTACATAAGTCTGGCTCCGGGGAGCATCAGAGGCTTCACACAACTTAAGAATTCGTTCATTCGACACTTTAAAGGGGCATGCGTTCCCAAAAAGACGATTGAAGAATTAAGACTTATGAAGCAAGGAGATGACGAGCCCCTGAAAATTTTTATTGAAAGATACCACAACATGGTACTGGAAGTCGGAGGATATGAGTCCCTAGAAGCCCTAGAAAGCTTAAAGGGAGCCCTAAAAGTCGGGAGGCTATGGACTCATCTGAGAATCCAGGACACGCCAGATTATGCCACCGCCCTAGAGGTAGCTCAGAAGTTTGTCTTGATAGAAAGCGAAGAAAAGATCTCCCGAAGGGGGACGGCCATTCGGGAAAGAACATCAAGAACAAAGGCTCCCCGACGACCGGACAAGGAGTTCAAAAGATTCAATCCAAAACCCAAAGAATTCAAACTGATACCTCGAAGAGAGCAGGAAGGAGGGGTCGCGACCCAGGTGAATCATGTAGTCCGAGAAGAAACATATATTCCCCTGAGCAAACCACCAGGGCGAATCATCATGGAAATACAGGAAAAAGGCCTCTTGATAGAACCCGACCTCATGAGATTCCCCCCAGATAAAAGGAACCAGAAGTCTTACTGCGTACATCATAATCTGAGGGGGCACACAACGGACGAATGCAATGATCTGCGAGAACAGATGGAAGACCTGGCGAGAAATGGATATTTAAATAAATACATTGACCATGAAGTTATGGCGACTAGGCAGAGGACACATAGCACTGACCAGAGATTCTAATCGGTCAGGGAAAAACTATAACAAAACTCGGGAGTCAGACGTACTAGAAACGGAACAGGCCCCGGGATTACAAGGTGGTCGGTCGGTATCAAACAATGCCCACAAATGAGCCAAATATAAAGATTTTTCTCGAAATATCCCGCAGAAGAACTGTAAGGAGGACAATATGTCCCCAAATATGAATAAAACCTTTTTCATCCGCTTTCTTAAAACAAAGTTGAAAGCCATATACAAAAACGGGGGACATACTCGACGCCCACTACAAAAGACTGTTGGCACCAAGGCCGCTTCAACCATCGGCTCGAGGATGGATTTTGCTCCGCCGATGACACTTGGTTTTTCAGCTCGGGGTCGGGGGACGTCCCACCGAGTCAGCCCTTCGGACTTGGGACGTAACATTCCCCCAGGTCCAATTGCCTTTTTCAGCTCGGGGTCGGGGTACGTCTCACCGAGTCAGCCCTTCGGACTGGGGACGTAACATTGCCTCAGGTCCAAGTGCCTTTTTCAGCTCGGGGTCGGGGTACGTCCCACCGAGTCAGCCCTTCGGACTGGGGACGTAACATTCCCCCAGGTCCAAATGCCTTTTTCAGCTCGGGGTCGGGGGACGTCCCACCGAGTCAGCCCTTCGGACATGGGACGTAACATTCCCCCAGGTCCAAGTGCCTTTTTCAGCTCGGGGTCGGGGTACGTCTCACCGAGTCAGCCCTTCGGACTGGGGACGTAACATTCCCCCAGGACCAAGCATCTCTCTTGGCTCGAGGTCCTCAGGGGCATGCTCGGTACATAGGATCCGTGAGAAGCATAGCACATGGATGGATGATACCCCTGTGGCGATTGCCTACTCCAGTGTTACCGAACATAAGGAGGAATATGCCCTTAATGTGTCGAGCACTCTTTGATCCTCACGTACCCGATGTAATGGATCCGTGGGAAAGCATAGCACGGGGGATAATGATGCCCCTGTGACGATTGCTAGCTCCAGTGATGCCGGACCTAAGGAGGAATGTGCCCTTAGTATCCCGGACACTCTTTGATCCATTCATCATCCGGATCCGCGAGAGACACAGCACGTGGATGCGTTGTGCCCATGTAGCGTGTGCCTACTCCAGCGTGGTAAGGAGGAGCCCTCATACAATACACAGGCTCCCCAGTGAACCGACGTGTAGAGGATGTGCCCTCACCATTCAAACGCTCTACTGATCCAAATCCTGGTTCGCCGGGACGCTGAATTGAAAGATTCAGAATTGTGTTTTGGAGACCTCGGGCATAACGCTGTTTTGAGGCATCCATGTTGTTGTTTATGCTTGCAAAAACGTTTTTTTTTTGGGATATGTGCTAAGTCACCCCCACCTTTTGATTTCATTTTCCAGAATCTTGTTTTTGTTTTTCGCCGGTCTGGCAGAGGGACGCCCATGCCAGATTCGGTAGGGCTACAAAGGTTGATTCATTTCCCCTCGGAATAAGTCCCAGGGATTAATCGGCTCGGGGCTGGATTACGTTCCGCCGAGGCTACTTCTTAGTCGGCTCGGGGCTGGATTTCGTTCCGCCGAGGCCGCTTGGTTATTCAGCTCGGGGTCGGGTTACGTCCCACTGAGTCAGTCTTCTTTGGACTGGGGAGGTAACATTCCCCCAGAGCCCAAGTCTTTCACTCAGCTCGGGGTCGGGTTACGTCCCACCGAGTCAGTCTTCTTTGGACTGGGGAGGTAACATTCCCCCAGAGCCCAAGTCTTTCACTCAGCTCGGGGTCGGGTTATGTCCCACCGAGTCAGTCTTCTTTTAGACTAGGGAGGTAACATTCCCCCAGAACTAAGTATCTCACTCAGCTCGGGGTTGGGATATGCCCCTCCGGCTCATGTTAACCCCCGAAGGGTCTCAAAGTGTTCGATGACAAGAAACTCAAAAAAAAAAAAAAAAAGAAGAGAAAGGGAAAAGAAAAGTAAATACATAAATACATAAAATACAAAAGTTATTACAAAAAAAAAAAAAGATAGAGAGTTAAAGTATACACAGGGCCCCAGTCGGGTTACCCTTTCTCATTCAGCCCGCACAGGGGCGGGAATTTCTTCCTCAGCTAGCTCATACGGCGGAAGGATCGGCTCGGCCTCAGGAGGAGGAACAACTGCTTCAACCTCGGCAACATGAGAGACCTCTGCTTTAGGAATGGGAGAAGGGATCTCAAAACAGTCCTCACCGGGGGCGGGAACATCAGGTCGTCCTTCTTGGGAAGCCCCGGAAGTCGGAACAACCGAAATCGGGTCGGGATCCATCACCTCATCGGAAGGAGGAGGGAGCCATTTCTGGAACTCCTCCTCGGAGATCTCCCCCTTGCAGAAACCGATGGCCGCGTAGATAGGATCCATGTTCAGACCTGGCAGTACCATCGGTATTAGTTCAGCACAATCACCAACCCCCTCAAGGCGGATGGCATCCTTCTCGGCCTCAAGATCGGCCTCTCTCTCCTCAAGCTCGGCCTATTTCCTTTCAAGATCATCCCGGGCCCGTGCCATCTGTTCGTCCTTGGCTTTCAGCTTAGCCTCAACACTTGATACCTTCCCTTTCAAAATGCCAATCTCAGATCGGACAACTTTCAAATCCTCCCTGGCAGTATCGGCAAGTTTTCGCTCCAACGCGGCAGCGGCCTTGAGAGCTTTGTTTGTTTTGAAGGCCTCTATTGCAGCCGTTTCATGATTCTTTATCACCTCCTCCCGGTCGGCCAGTTTAGCCTCCACCTCTGTAAGGCAATTCTGAAGCCTCTGGGCCTGACCACCCTCGGACAATAGACTCAGAAGGAGGTCCTTATTCTTGGCCATGAGATAAGTAGCCTGCACGAAAATAAAGAAATCAAGATATAAAAAAAAAAAAAAACGAGACCCAAAATCAGAAAGGAGAAGAGTAAAACTACCTTTGCCATTTGGGAGCTCAGCTCGGTCACCAAGGCTTCATGAGAGATATCCTCATATCTCGAAACCTCCCCCGGAGGAATCACCTCGGCCAATTCATTAAAAGCCGGCACTAGATGGGAAGTAGCCTCCCGTATGTTTTCTCCCAAATCATCCACCCTAAGGATCACAGAACCTTTTCGCTTCTTGGAGGAGCCCTCAGACGATTTTTTCCCCCGACGGGCGTCTTTCTTCTTACCCTGCACAGGCTCCTCCTCCTCCAACTCAGTATCCTCTAACCCGAACTGACGCCTTCTCTTCCTAAAAGGCTTCGGCGGACTGACAAGACGAGCAGAACCTGATGACGGAACACCAGAAGGAGAAGATAGACCTCGAGCAGCCGGCTGAACTTTCCCCTGAGACTCCCTCCCAGCTTCAACAGATTCAGGATGTGCTCGGGAAGTTCCAGTATCAGCACGGCCGACCTTCTTCATGGTACCAGCCAACTTCTCGAGATACTTTGGTCTCTTTGACATGCCTACAAAAAAAAAGGCTTAGGTTAATATGTGGTGGTAGGGGATTGGGTAATGGTTTGGTATCCAAGGGTTTTAAAAGCCCTTGCCTCTTCAACTTCTCTAGCACCTTAGACAGGGGCCTTCCCAAGTTGGAAAACTGCCTGTTCCGGATAGCAGCAACTTCAGCAGAAACGGGCTTTGTTCCCGATGTTCCCCCAATGGGCCTCCTGTTTAGACCATAGAATTTTCTATTCTCGGCCTCTTCTTCCTCAATATCCATGACAGTTTCCCTCAACTGCCGAAAGTCTGCAATCATGGAGGTCATCCTCCTCAACTTGCCATAAATGGAGGGCTTGGTGCCCTTGATGATCATCTTGATCTGATCCTTCTCCGAAGGCCTAGTCTGCATTTTCAATAACTGACCCCTCCACCGGTCCACATACTCCTTAAAACTCTCCTCCGCTTTCTGCTTAACATTCTCCAGATCACGGAGTGACAGATCGATCTCCAAATCAGTGACATACGTTTCAGGAAGGCATCAGCTAACTCCCTCCAATCTTCCTTCACCTTCTTTTCCAAACTGTGGTACCATACCACGGGAGCCCTTCAAGCGACATTCCAAACATTTTCTGCACCTGACGCTGAGACAAGCCAACTGAACTCATGACTGATACAAACTGTCGGAGATGCACCCTCGGATCCCCATTCCCGTTGAACTTAGCCATATCTGGCATCTTGAACTGTGCTGGCAACTGTTCCTCAAAAGTCAATGTGTCATAATCCAGCAGATCCTCATTCTTACCCCTCATCTTGCGGGTAACTGACTCAACCTGATCCCGAAGTTTCTGCAACTCTATCTGAGACCCAGATACTCTGCCTGCTGCATACTCTGCCATATCATCATCAAAAGCGGGGATATCATCCCCCAATCTGTTCGGAGATTCCTCTTGCCTCACATCCCCAGAATTAACCCCGGCACGAGACCCAGCTATACCAGCCATAGCAGTAGTCAAAGCCTGCAACTGTTCAGTGATCTTGGCGAGACCATTCTCTAACTGATCCATACGGGACACCTCATTATCGGATTCACTCATACTTGTTCTTTTAGTGAGTCTGGTTCCTTCTCTAACCCAAACGGTATCTATGGTGTCTTTTAAGACACAGAGGATGTTAACAGGGTATATGTATGCATGATATGCATAAGAAATATATAACATTAAATCAAATAAAATTATCAAACAAATCGGCCTATCATCATTTTAGAAACTTTTGGGACAACTGTCATAAGGGTGAACCCGTCCCAATTTAAATGGCCCAGCAAGCCCGCATTTCTGACAAAGTCCAACTGCATCCAAATGAGGATGGTCCACAAGCATATACTCAGGGAAATAATTGCTACTTTAACCATATAAACCAGTCTATGGGTGGGTTTGCAAGAGTATGGACAAAGGCTCTCACTGGCGAAGGATAGCCCACAACTAGGTCTCCCCACTCAAGGGTTCAAGTGACCAAGTGAGCGTATCCCTTTTTATACACTAAGGTACGTGCCAATGAGCTATGGTGTGTGACGGACTGTCAAATGGATTTCCCGTTGTAGATCCCCCAGAGGGAAGGTGGAGCGAGGCTCACTTAAATACCCAAGCCTCTTAGGCTCTTATCGCTTGTTGTCAGGAATAAACAACGAGTCCTCCAAATTAGTCCATCACAAAGGCTACAAGTAGATGGCCATGTAGGTGCCCTCACAGCTTTTCCTTCTAGAAAGGTAGTGAATGAAGGAAGACACCAAACCATTACCTAGCCTCAAAGTGCCCTTGATTAAACCCTCACTTTATCCACTATAGACACGGTCAATTAAAACATAAATCCAATCATTACAAGACAATATTCGGGGCCGATTCTCTATCCCCAGTGGAGTCGCCAGACTGTAGGACACAGGACCTGGGCGACGCCGTTCCTAGGCTCGCGGCCTAGTTGGGAAGGATTACATAACATGGAGTCGCCACCCGGTGTGAACCGGGACAAAGATTTAAGGCCGCACTCACCCCTCGCAAGGGAAAACCTCAAACCGTTGGGTTCGGAATGGTCCCTTACTTATGTCACTTGTAATGAAAGGATTCATGTAATAATTTAAACAAGCTGAAGTAACACTTATTCCTAAGGGTATCATGCTTCTAAATTCACATTTATGAAATAAAATACGCGCCTAAATGTACATGTATTTCACATATATCTTACATTTAAATTTGCATGCTTAACATATATCAAGATAGCAACTAACATACAACTCTACTTGCATATCACATTCAGGAAAAAGACAAAGCACACATATTAACCATATAAGCACACATATGGGCACTTTTCAAGTGGTACGTGGAATTGTGGCCCAAGTACAGACCGCACTACCGTCCATTCGGAATCGGCTACGGAATTTACGTCTGGGTTTCCATCCGATATACCGCAAGAAACAATGCTCAAATGTTATCATGACATAAGCATACGAATTGTGACACATTTGCATAAGAAAGATCAACTAATAGGCAATTATGCATGAATATAATAAGACAGACTCAGTTCAGTGTGTGTGCGTTCGTGTAGCGTTCGTAAACGCGTTCGAACGGAAATGAAACAGAATGCTCACGTTCGAGTAGCGTTCGTAAACGCGTTCGAACGGAAATGAAACAGAATGCTCACGTTTGAGTAGCGTTCGTAAACGCGTTCGAACGGAGACGAGACAGAATGCTCACGTTCGAGTAGCGTTCGTAAACGCGTTCGAACGGAGATGAGACAGAAGCTCACGTTCGTATGGCGTTTGTTAACGCGTTCGAACGGATACGAGACCTGACACATAATAAGGCAAAAAACACATGCGCGTTCGAGTTGCGTTAGTGAACGCGTTCGAACGGACACGGACCTGATGCAATACATAAACAGAAAATAAAAGGACGCGGCGAAGCACTGCCGTAAAGGTGACCTTTTGGGGCTCTTGATCTCTCAAAGAGAGGACCTTTAGACCAACATGCTAAGCCCATGCGCGTCATATCACACATGCAAGAATAGAACCAATCATATCAACCAAGTATGCCCGATGAACGCATCTTACATCCAATCCGAACACACGTCAACCGGCGCGGCAAAGCATCGTGTAAAGGGCTTTTAGCCCCTCCCCATAGGGGATCTCACAACACACTTACTAAGCCCATGCGCTCGATTGACTTATACACACGATAATAAAGATAATAATATCAAACTAAGTATGCTCGATTGAACGTATCTTGCGTCCAACCGAACATACATCAACCGGCGCGGCGAAATAGTGTCACGAAGGTGGCCTTTTCGGCTCTTTGTCTCACAAATGGAGGACCTTTGGACTAACTCACTAAGCCCATGCGCTTGGTTGAATCATACAAAAATAAACAATATATTGAATTCAAGAGAAAACTAAATAAACAAAAAGCAACACAACGAAAGAGAGATGGTGCCGTTTACTCAAGCGGTACGTGGAGTTGTGGCCCGAGTACAGATCATATTACCGTCCATTCGGAATCGGCTATGAAATTTATGTCCGGGTTTCCATCCGATATACCGCGAGAGTTGACACATCTCTCGTTCATCTAATGCCCACAACATATTACATCTCATAATTCATGCATATTTACATACTCAAAAATCACAACACACATTTCAACATTACAATCATACAAGAAATACTTAATAAATAATGCGGAAAGGGAAAACAAGTGTGAAAGATACCCTCAGGTCTAACCTTTTAAGCCGTCTCTCGGACTCACGTTCCACGAAGATCGAAAGGGGGGTAAAGCTCCGCAACTTTTCTGGTCCCTGGTTCAATGTCCTAGCTCACTGCTTCGCTGCTTTGCTTATTGTTCGAACTCCGTTCTGCTCCTATTCGGCTCCTGTTTTGCTGCTCACTGCACGGGCTACCTGTTTCAATGTTTTCAAAGAACTATTCCGAGTTGTGTGGGTTCTTAATGCAATTAAAAGTGATTATTTTTAAGGTTATCTATGTAGTTTTCTAAGTTACTGTTTTTTTTTAAAGGACTTGGGCTGCTGTTAAGGTGATTTTTTGTGGTAATTTTCGGTGGTGGAGGGCTGTATTTGTGGTTGTAATTTCGGTGATGTGAAGGTGGTGGCTTGTGGAGGTTTCTTTGTTTTCTTTCTTGTGTATGTGTGAAGTGTTTTCTCTTTTTTGCTTGTTTGGTCTTGGGTGTGATTTTGTATTGTGTGAAAGAGAGGATGGCCTTGTTAGGGTTTGTTTATATAGAGAATGGCTAGGGTTTACAAGGGAAGGGATTTTGTGCATTTAATTAGGATATGATTTAGTGTTTAGCAAGGAAAGTCAAAGATTGAGGGGGGACAAATATTTTACTTTAGGAAGTTGTAATATTTAGTTTGTGTTGGTTTAGGAATACAAATATTTTATATTGGTAAGCATCTTATTAGATTAGGAAGTCAAATATATGATTGGCTTTAATGGTTATGATTGATTTTAATTTAGTATGATTATCTTTTGATTTAGTATGTATTTGTTTAATTTAGGCATGATTTTAGTTTAAGTTGGTAATTGTTTATTTTAATTGGTAAATGATTTAAATGTTTTATTTAATGTTTAATATTTATTAATATTTAATTATTTAATTTGGGATGTGTTTTATGGGCTTTGGGGAGCTAAATGGGCTGGGTGTGAGGCTAGCAGCAAAACCAGAATTACCGACACCGTTCGACCTCAATCGCTCACGCTAAACGAACGCCCGCAATCTGTTTCCCGTTCGAACGAAGCAACGAACGCATCACCAACGAAGACAGTGAGCTTGTTTATTCTGAATTCCCCCTTCCGATATCCGTTTCCCGCGGCTTTCATGACTCAAAAGGTAGTGCCTCCAAATGAGACTCATCATCGGGTTTCACATGCGAAAATGCAATGCCTACAGTCGCCCCCACTTTGATGGGACTTGTGCAGTGTGTGACTTTGAACAATCCTATCAAAGTTATGCAATGCATTTTACTTACCTGGCTAGCTAGCTGTCTCGAGCTGAGCTGATACTGCAGTGGACCTCGATCCTGAGACGCATCTCGATGCTGCTGATGAGGTGGGCCTCGAACCTGGGACGCATCCCAATAGCTGCAACCGACAACGGGGGCCTCGACCCTGGGACGCATCCCAATACCGCTAACAAAATGTGGGCCTCGACCCCGGGACGCATCCCGAAAATGATGATGCAGTGGATCTCGATCCTGGGACGCATCCCAATAGCTGCAACCGACAACGGGGGCCTCGACCCTGGGACGCATCCCAATACCGCTGACAAAATGTGGGCCTCGACCCTGGGACGCATCCCGAAAATGATGATGCAGTGGACCTCGATCCTGGGACGCATCCCAATAGCTGCAATCGACAACGGGGGCCTCGACCCTGGGACGCATCCTAATACCGCTGACAAAAGTGGGCCTCGACCCTGGGACGCATCCCGAAAATGATGATGTGGAGCTTCACTCCTCAGCCGATGGGCTTCGCCCCAAGCTGTCGTGATATGATGTGGAGCCTCGCTCCCCAGTCGTTATGGGCCTCGCCCCTAAGCTGGTACAATGTGGAACCTCGCTCCTCAGCCGATATGGGCTTCGCCCTCCGAGACCCATACCCGGAACTTAACTTCATCGGGACCTCAATCTTCAGATCACTGCCCATATCAAATGCTGTGCCTTTACCATCTCTGATTGGCTTACTGCTCGCTCTTTTTTCGTCTTCAACACCTGTTTACACAAAACAGAACAAACAAAAAATATGCAATAGGTTACGTGTATGCATGTATGCAGGAGTTTTCTTACTCCGTTGGGTTAGGTCTTCCGCTGGCGACCAAGCCTTCTCAAGCAAAGTACAACTTCAACCTGTCAACATTGATGGGTTCTGTGAATTCATTTCCTTCCAAGTCTGATAGCTTCACTGCTCCATTTCCCAGGACTTTCTGAACGACGTAAGGTCCTTCCCAGTTAGGCCTGAATTTCCCTCTCGGGTCCGTCGTCGACGGCCTCGACTGCTTAAGTACCAAATCACCCTTTCTGATCTTTGTGGGACGTACTTTCTTGTTGAATGCCCGGGCTAGTCTCTTCTGATACAACTGCATGTGATACAAAGACTTCGTTCTTTTCTCATCCAACAGTACCAACTGATCAAATCTCTGTGCGGCCCACTCCTGTTCCGGTAATTCTGCCTCTGCCAATACCCTCAGGGACTGTATTTCCACTTCTACTGGCAATACTGCTTCCATCCCGTAGACCAAGGGGTAAGGTGTTGCACCCGTTGCCGTTCTGACCGACGTTCTGTACCCCCATAAAGCATACGGTAACTTCTCGGCCCAATCTCTACAATTTTCTGTCATCTTGGCTAAAATTGTCTTTATAGTCTTGTTGGCTGCCTCAACTGCCCCATTTGCCTGCGGCCTGTACGGTGATGACTTGTGGTGGCCTATCCCGTGCCTCTGTAACATTGCCTTCGTCTCTCCTTGAAACTGGACCCCGTTGTCCGTCACTACATGATGCGGCATACCATACCGACAAATGAGGTTCCGAGCTATGAACTTTGCCATCTGCTTCGCTGTAACGTTCCGGAACGACTCAGCTTCTACCCATTTTGAGAAGTAATCCACTGCTACTACTATGAAGCGATGCCCATTAGATGCATTCGGTCGAATTTCCCCGATCATGTCAATCCCCCATGCTGAGAACAGCCATGGCTCTGACAGCCCGTGCAATTCTGTGTGCGGTAAGTGATTCAGATTACCGTGTGCTTGACAATCATGACAGTGCTTTACCATCTTCGCGCAGTCTGTCTCCATGGTTGACCAATAAAACCCATGTCTCACTATCTTGCGGGACAAGTTCAGCCCATTCATGTGCGGGCCACATACCCCGGCGTGTACCTCTTCCATCACTTTCTGAGCTTCTTCTTTTCTCAAACATTTCAACTGAATGCCGTTTGCTTGCCTTTTGTACAGTTCCCCTCTCAAAGTCACATACTGGGAAGCCAACTTCTGAATGGCTATCCTGTCTTTTCTGCCTTCCCATTCCGGGAATTCACCATGCTCCAGATACCTCTGAATGTCATAATACCAAGGTTTACCGTCGTCAACCTCAACTCCCAGAATTCTTTCTATCTCATAGGCAGGTTTACTTGCTGTTGTTAGTATCAATGGTCTCATCACTAACTTCTCTGGATTTTCCCAAGTCGCTGCTAGTGTAGCCAATGCGTCTGCCATCTGATTCTCTTCCCTCGGTAGGTGCTGAAACTTACACTCGGGGATATCCTGTGCCAATTTTCTGAGGTGAAACAGATAAGGCTTCAACCGTTCTTCCTTCAATTCCCATTCCCCTCGCATCTGCTGGACTACCAACATAGAATCTCCGTAGATTTCCACACTCCCAGCCTTCAAGGCTATCAATGCTGCCAGGCCAAAAGCACATGCTTCATACTCAGCCATGTTATTAGTCACTCTGAATGTCAACCTCTTAGCCAAAGGCAAAGTCTCTCCCTCGGGGGTTACTATCACGATCCCAATTCCGGCCCCCTTGTAATTCACTGCTCCGTCAAAATACATCTTCCATCTCTGAACTGTTATTGCTTGAATCTCTTCATCTGGAAACTCAAACTTATACTGATTCCCCTCAACAGGTTGCAATGCCAGAAACTCTGCTACTGCTCGTCCCTTGATCACTTAGAGGTGATATACTCGATGTCAAACTCTGTCAACAATACCAACCATCGGCCCAGTTTTCCCACTAGTGAAGGCACTGAATGAAGATATTTCAGAGGATTCTCCTTTGCCACCACCTGGATCTTGTAAGACTGGAAGTAATGTCGCAACTTTCTGGAAGCCCATACCACTGCAAGACAGATCTTCTCCACTTCCTGATACCGAGCCTCATACGGAAGCAACTTCTTACTCAGATAATAAATTGCATGTTCTACCCCTGTCTCATCTGCCTGTACCATCATACCTCCCAATGCTTCTGATTCTATAGCCAAATACAATATCAAAGGTCTACCCGGCCTCGGAGGTTTCAATACGGGTGGCCTCACCAAGTACTCTCTGATTCTATCGAAGGCAGTCTGACACTGTTCATTCCATCTCACTGGCTGATCTTTTCTCAACAGTTTGAAGATAGGCTCGCATACCGATGTCAACTTGGCAATAAACCGACTGATGTACTGAATCTTTCCCAAGAATGCCCTGACTTCCTTTTCTGTCTTCGGTGCAGGCATTTCTTATGATTGCCTTGATCTTTTCGAGAGTCTACCTCTATTCCGCCCATTCCCACTGTATGACCAAGCAATTTCCCTGATGTCACCCCAAACACACATTTCTTGGGATTAAGCCGCAGGTTATATCTGTCAACTCTCTGAAGGAACCTTTCCAATGCCTCAATATGCCCAACTCTCGTTTCTGATTTCACCATCATGTCATCCACATACACCTCAATCTCTTTGTGCATCAAGTCATGGAAGAGTGTAGTGGCCATCCGCTGATAAGTAGCTCCTGCATTCTTAAGCCCAAACGGCATTACCTTGTAACAATAGGTACCCCACTCGGTAACAAATGCAGTCTTGTGTTTATCTTCCTCAGCCATGAGAACCTGATTGTACCCTGAAAATCCATCCGCAAATGAATACATAGCAGACAAAGCCGCACTGTCAACCAGAACATCTATATGCGGCAAAGGGAAATCATCTTTCGGACAAGCTTTATTGAGATCCCTGTAGTCTACACACATTCTGACTTTCCCATCTTTCTTCGGTACCGGTACTATGTTAGCCAACCATTCAGGGTATTTTACCACTTCCAGGAACCCCACATCTATCTGCTTCTTAACTTCCTCTCTGACTTTTTCAGCCCATTCTGGTCTCATCCGTCGAAGTTTCTGTTTTACTGGCCTCATATTCGGATAAGTTGGTATTGTGTGCTGGGCAATGTTTCTGTCTACCCCGGGCATGTCCTCATAAGACCAAGCAAATACTTTGGCATATCTGACCAACACTTGTTCCAGTTTCTCCCTCTCTTCGGAGGTTACTTCATTTGCAATCAAAATTTCTTTGGGGTTCTCAAGTGTGCCCAAGTTAAATGCAATAGTTCTGGCTGAACTGATGTCAAATATGTTGGATTCATGCAGAGTGAATGGAAATGACTCAGGCAAGTAAGCAAAAGAAATGTCTTTATTATTGGATAATGCGGGAGTACATTCAAATAAGTCAGGAAGGTAAATGTCTTCATCATCAATAGACACTTCTTCCTCTGCAATCAGGTCTTCTTCAGGCTTCTCATCTTCCAGAGTCAGGCTCTCTAACTTCATCAATTCCTCCTCCCAAATCTCTGTTTCCACAGCTTTCCCAGTCGATGGTTTCTCACCCAACAAATCCTGGAAGATCTCAAACCCAGGCACCACAATCCCATTGACTTTCACAGGTTCAGGCTCTCCTTGATACCCTGAAGCTTTCACAAAGCACTCCATCAGTTTCAGGCCCTTTTTCTTCTTGGCTTCGTTTCTTCGTCAGATTTGTACCCCAAACCCTTCCGAGTAGTCTGTCCTCTGAAATCCGGCAACTTTGAACCTTACCCGGCTCAAACTTCATCTTCTCCATAATCCTAGCCACCCTAGGATCCACCCACTCCTCAAAAGTGGCTGATACCTGGAACCTCGTGAAAGGTAGTATCTCCAAGGCAGCCACGGCATTGTCTAACTCAGCCCGGATGGTAACAATCTCTCCCTCATACGAGAATCTGATCATCTGATGCAAAGTGGAAGGCACGCCCCCAAGCTTGTGAAACCAAGGCCTTCCCAACAATAAGGCAAAAGTGGCTGGGATGTCCAGCACTGTGAACTCACCTCATCTTCAATCGGCCCTACCTTGACCATAGCCACAAAGGTACCCTCAACTCCCCGCTTACTGTCATCATAAGCTTTAATAGTCATACTGGAGGGGTCCAAGTCTGTTGCTTTCATACCCAATCTTGCCAGAATTTTCAACGGGCACACATTGATGGACGAACCGTCATCCACCATCACACATGAAGTTTTCTTGCCCCTCACTTCGGCCCTGATAAATAAAGGCCTATTATGATTCCTCCCCTCCGGCGGGAGATCATCCTCAGAGAAAGATATCTGCAAAGCTTCCTTCTGAACCGACCCAATAAACATTGCGGGGTTGGCATCCTCCGGTACCACAATCTTGCTCAAGGCCTCAACCATAGCCTGTCTATGCTCCCGAGATGCACATAATAGTTCCCAGATACTGACTTGTGCTCTAGTCTTCCTCAATTGCCTCAGCACTATATCCCCTTCAGTATTTTCTGCAGCCTCACCACTAAAACTTCTCTACCACTGTCAAAGCTTCTTACCCTTATCCGCCATATCATTATAAAAACGACCGCTACGTGTCATTCCCCGTACTTCCTCCTCATCACTGCTAGAGAAATCAAGCCAAAAGTCCTTCTTCTGCTCAAACTCATCCTCACTAGTGCTATCCCAGATTCCCAGGCAAAAGGCTTGAGGGTGAAAGGATTTTAGGACAAGGTCTTCTGGAGGCCAGAATTGATCATATAGGCTGGTGGTGGTACGGCACGGTAGTTAGGTAAGGGGTTTCTGTGTGTATCGGGCTGTTCTGTTTCTGGGTTGGGTATTTTCTTGGAGTCTATGAGGTCTTGGATTTCATGGCGGAGTCGGGCGCAGTTGTCAGTGTCATGGCCTTTTTGTTGGTGGAAGTGGCAATAAAGGCTTAGGTTAATATGTGGTGGTAGGGGATTGGGTAATGGTTTGGTATCCAAGGGTTTTAAAAGCCCTTGCCTCTTCAACTTCTCTAGCACCTTAGACAGGGGCCTTCCCAAGTTGGAAAACTGCCTGTTCCGGATAGCAGCAACTTCAGCAGAAACGGGCTTTGTTCCCGATGTTCCCCCAATGGGCCTCCTGTTTAGACCATAGAATTTTCTATTCTCGGCCTCTTCTTCCTCAATATCCATGACAGTTTCCCTCAACTGCCGAAAGTCTGCAATCATGGGGGTCATCCTCCTCAACTTGCCATAAATGGAGGGCTTGGTGCCCTTGATGATCATCTTGATCTGATCCTTCTCCGAAGGCCTAGTCTGCATTTTCAATAACTGACCCCTCCACCGGTCCACATACTCCTTAAAACTCTCCTCCGCTTTCTGCTTAACATTCTCCAGATCACGGAGTGACAGATCGATCTCCAATCAGTGACATACTGTTTCAGGAAGGCATCAGCTAACTCCCTCCAATCTTCCTTCACCTTTTTCCAAACTGTGGTACCATACCACGGGAGCCCCTTCAAGCGACATTCCAAACATTTTCTGCACCTGACGCTGAGACAAGCCAACTGAACTCATGACTGATACAAACTGTCGGAGATGCACCCTCGGATCCCCATTCCCGTTGAACTTAGCCATATCTGGCATCTTGAACTGTGCTGGCAACTGTTCCTCAAAAGTCAATGTGTCATAATCCAGCAGATCCTCATTCTTACCCCTCATCTTGCGGGTAACTGACTCAACCTGATCCCGAAGTTTCTGCAACTCTATCTGAGACCCAGATACTCTGCCTGCTGCATACTCTGCCATATCATCATCAAAAGCGGGGATATCATCCCCCAATCTGTTCGGAGATTCCTCTTGCCTCACATCCCCAGAATTAACCCCGGCACGAGACCCAGCTATACCAGCCATAGCAGTAGTCAAAGCCTGCAACTGTTCAGTGATCTTGGCGAGACCATTCTAACTGATCCATACGGGACACCTCATTATCGGATTCACTCATACTTGTTCTTTTAGTGAGTCTGGTTCCTTCTCTAACCCAAACGGTATCTATGGTGTCTTTTAAGACACAGAGGATGTTAACAGGGTATATGTATGCATGATATGCATAAGAAATATATAACATTAAATCAAATAAAATTATCAAACAAATCGGCCTATCATCATTTTAGAAACTTTTGGGACAACTGTCATAAGGGTGAACCCGTCCCAATTTAAATGGCCCAGCAAGCCCGCATTTCTGACAATAGTCCAACTGCATCCAAATGAGGATGGTCCACAAGCATATACTCAGGGAAATAATTGCTACTTTAACCATATAAACCAGTCTATGGGTGGGTTTGCAAGAGTATGGACAAAGGCTCTCACTGGCGAAGGATAGCCCACAACTAGGTCTCCCCACTCAAGGGTTCAAGTGACCAAGTGAGCGTATCCCTTTTTATACACTAAGGTACGTGCCAATGAGCTATGGTGTGTGACGGACTGTCAAATGGATTTCCCGTTGTAGATCCCCCAGAGGGAAGGTGGAGCGAGGCTCACTTAAATACCCAAGCCTCTTAGGCTCTTATCGCTTGTTGTCAGGAATAAACAACGAGTCCTCCAAATTAGTCCATCACAAAGGCTACAAGTAGATGGCCATGTAGGTGCCCTCACAGCTTTTCCTTCTAGAAAGGTAGTGAATGAAGGAAGACACCAAACCATTACCTAGCCTCAAAGTGCCCTTGATTAAACCCTCACTTATCCACTATAGACACGGTCAATTAAAACATAAATCCAATCATTACAAGACAATATTCGGGGCCGATTCTCTATCCCCAGTGGAGTCGCCAGACTGTAGGACAACAGGACCTGGGCGACGCCGTTCCTAGGCTCGCGGCCTAGTTGGGAAGGATTACATAACATGGAGTCGCCACCCGGTGTGAACCGGGACAAAGATTTAAGGCCGCACTCACCCCTCGCAAGGGAAAACCTCAAACCGTTGGGTTCGGAATGGTCCCTTACTTATGTCACTTGTAATGAAAGGATTCATGTAATAATTTAAACAAGCTGAAGTAACACTTATTCCTAAGGGTATCATGCTTCTAAATTCACATTTATGAAATAAAATACGCGCCTAAATGTACATGTATTTCACATATATCTTACATTTAAATTTGCATGCTTAACATATATCAAGATAGCAACTAACATACAACTCTACTTGCATATCACATTCAGGAAAAAGACACAAGCACACATATTAACCATATAAGCACACATATGGGCACTTTTCAAGTGGTACGTGGAATTGTGGCCCAAGTACAGACCGCACTACCGTCCATTCGGAATCGGCTACGGAATTTACGTCTGGGTTTCCATCCGATATACCGCAAGAAACAATGCTCAAATGTTATCATGACATAAGCATACGAATTGTGACACATTTGCATAAGAAGATCAACTAATAGGCAATTATGCATGAATATAATAAGACAGACTCAGTTCAGTGTGTGTGCGTTCGTGTAGCGTTCGTAAACGCGTTCGAACGGAAATGAAACAGAATGCTCACGTTCGAGTAGCGTTCGTAAACGCGTTCGAACGGAAATGAAACAGAATGCTCACGTTTGAGTAGCGTTCGTAAACGCGTTCGAACGGAGACGAGACAGAATGCTCACGTTCGAGTAGCGTTCGTAAACGCGTTCGAACGGAGATGAGACAGAAAGCTCACGTTCGTATGGCGTTTGTTAACGCGTTCGAACGGATACGAGACCTGACACATAATAAGGCAAAAACACATGCGCGTTCGAGTTGCGTTAGTGAACGCGTTCGAACGGACACGGACCTGATGCAATACATAAACAGAAAATAAAAGGGCGCGGCGAAGCACTGCCGTAAAGGTGACCTTTTGGGGCTCTTGATCTCTCAAAGAGAGGACCTTTAGACCAACATGCTAAGCCCATGCGCGTCATATCACACATGCAAGAATAGAACCAATCATATCAACCAAGTATGCCCGATTGAACGCATCTTACATCCAATCCGAACACACGTCAACCGGCGCGGCAAAGCATCGTGGTAAAGGGCTTTTAGCCCCTCCCCATAGGGGATCTCACAACACACTTACTAAGCCCATGCGCTCGATTGACTTATACACACGAAAATAAAGATAATAATATCAAACTAAGTATGCTCGATTGAACGTATCTTGCGTCCAACCGAACATACATCAACCGGCGCGGCGAAATAGTGTCACGAAGGTGGCCTTTTCGGCTCTTTGTCTCACAAATGGAGGACCTTTGGACTAACTCACTAAGCCCATGCGCTTGGTTGAATCATACAAAAATAAACAATATATTGAATTCAAGAGAAAACTAAATAAACAAAAAGCAACACAACGAAAGAGAGATGGTGCCGTTTACTCAAGCGGTACGTGGAGTTGTGGCCCGAGTACAGATCATATTACCGTCCATTCGGAATCGGCTATGAAATTTATGTCCGGGTTTCCATCCGATATACCGCGAGAGTTGACACATCTCTCGTTCATCTAATGCCCACAACATATTACATCTCATAATTCATGCATATTTACATACTCAAAAATCACAACACACATTTCAACATTACAATCATACAAGAAATACTTAATAAATAATGCGGAAAGGGAAAACAAGTGTGAAAGATACCCTCAGGTCTAACCTTTTAAGCCGTCTCTCGGACTCACGTTCCACGAAGATCGAAAGGGGGGTAAAGCTCCGCAACTTTTCTGGTCCCTGGTTCAATGTCCTAGCTCACTGCTTCGCTGCTTTGCTTATTGTTCGAACTCCGTTCTGCTCCTATTCGGCTCCTGTTTTGCTGCTCACTGCACGGGCTACCTGTTTCAATGTTTTCGAAGAACTATTCCGAGTTGTGTGGGTTCTTAATGCAATTAAAAGTGATTATTTTTAAGGTTATCTATGTAGTTTTCTAAGTTACTGTTTTTTTAAAGGACTTGGGCTGCTGTTAAGGTGATTTTTTGTGGTAATTTTCGGTGGTGGAGGGCTGTATTTGTGGTTGTAATTTCGGTGATGTGAAGGTGGTGGCTTGTGGAGGTTTCTTTGTTTTCTTTCTTGTGTATGTGTGAAGTGTTTTCTCTTTTTTGCTTGTTTGGTCTTGGGTGTGATTTTGTATTGTGTGAAAGAGAGGATGGCCTTGGTTAGGGGTTGTTTATATAGAGAATGGCTAGGGTTTACAAGGGAAGGGATTTTGTGCATTTAATTAGGATATGATTTAGTGTTTAGCAAGGAAAGTCAAAGATTGAGGGGGGACAAAATATTTTACTTTAGGAAGTTGTAATATTTAGTTTGTTTGTTTAGGAATACAAATATTTTATATTGGTAAGCATCTTATTAGATTAGGAAGTCAAATATATGATTGGCTTTAATTGGTTATGATTGATTTTAATTTAGTATGATTATCTTTTGATTTAGTATGTGATTTGTTTAATTTAGGTATGATTTTAGTTTAAGTTGGTAATTTTTATTTTAATTGGTAAATGATTTAAATGTTTTATTTAATGTTTAATATTTAATTTAATATTTAATTATTTAATTTGGGATGTGTTTTATGGGCTTTGGGGAGCTAAATGGGCTGGGTGTGAGGCTAGCAGCAAAACCAGAATTACCGACACCGTTCGAACGCTCAATCGAACGCTAAACGAACGCCCGCAATCTGTTTCCCGTTCGAACGAAGCAACGAACGCATCACCAACGAAGACAATGAGCTTGTTTATTCTGAATTCCCCCTTCCGATATCCGTTTCCCGCGGCTTTCATGACTCAAAAGGTAGTGCCTCCAAATGAGACTCATCATCGGGTTTCACATGCGAAAATGCAATGCCTACAACAAGGAAAGAAGGAAATCAGTACCCGAGCATACAGTAAAGAGAGAGAAAAGAAGACATCAAACGTGATAAATAAAGAGGGAAGTCAACTAAAAAATCAGCGAACATCTACCTATCCGACTCGAGACCTCCGAAGGGACAGTCCGAGTAAGGCCCGACTCAACAAAAGCCGCATCATTAACCAACTCTCTCCAGTGGGCGGCATACCGACGAGCCCAGACTACCCGTTTCCGGACCCGATGGGAAACCTTGGGAGCATCCCTCCAACAGGCTAGGAGGAATAGGAAAGAAGGGGTAAGAGTCCATACAAAAAAAAAAAACTAAGGAAAGCTAAAAGTTGATCTCCAAACCTCCCGTCCTGAAGATATCCGGTACCAAGAATTCCCTTTCATCCGACCTTAGGGACCGTCCCCAATCCCCAGTCGCCCAGAACCAAAGGTCTTTAAAATTCTTATTGGAGTCAGGGAGCTTTTGGACGACGTTTGACGAGCTGTCATAAGCGGAAAGATAATACCATCCGTGGTACGACCTAGGATTGGCCTTCAGCCGATATAACCTCTTCACCTCTTCAAGAGAAGGCTCGCCGAGTCCTGCCCGATACCAAGCTACATACAACCCGGCCAAAACCCTCAAACTGTTTAGACTCAACTGACAATGAGCAATCTCCATCTCGGCCAGCATCCAAGCAAAGTAAGGTTGAACCGGCAGCCGCAGCCCACACTCGAAAAAGGCAGGAAGAAGTGCCACCGAGCCCTCGTCGGGTTGACTAGCGCGATCCATCAAGCCAAGAACTTCAAGGGCGATATCTATCGGAATATTATATCGCTGTCGAAGTAGGGCGAGGTCATCTTCAGTTATTTGGGAAGGACAGTTCATATCCAGAGCGGAAGAGCCAAGATCACCGGGCTCTGGATCCCTCCGAGGAACCCTTTGATGGTAAGAATCTTGTTCAATCTCAGAAAGAGTAGGGGTAGTGTCAAGGTCTTCTACACTGGGTGCCCCCGAGCCCGAGGAGAGCTCTTCCGCAGGGGGAGTTGAGGGTTTAGCAGGATTTTCAGGGGAAGAATTATTGTCAGACATCCCTAAACATCCGCAAAACAAAAAAGGAAGGGGAAGTCAGTCTATAACTAAGAAATTACTCAGGTTCCTTCCGTCTTAGCTAAAACAGGTGGGTTCTAAAAGTGCCCTAAAGCAAAAACCAACAAAACCTTAAGTCGTTCCCTAGCAACATTCAAAAAACAGCAAGACTCACAACACAAAAAAGGAAGAGGTCATTCAGAAGACTTACTTGTTCTTCTCAGAAAAGCAGGAGATTGTGCGGTATGGCTTGCCCGTCCCTTATGTTCGCAACGGAGAGAAAGAAAGCCCGAGTTTGAACTCCGAGAGCACTGAGTTGAGCGAGTCACGAAAATATTTTCAGGAAAGAAGGAGAAATTGCCAAAAAAGATTGAACAGTAAAAGCCTCGCCTTCTTATAGTCATGGCCAGGACGCTCGTGGCCGTTGGATCAACAGAAGGAACCCGGATGAACGCCAAGTGTCGACTGCAAAAGAGGTCTGCCAAATTTAAACAGACGGTTGAGATCAGCGAACTGTGAAGACGCCTCTAACACGGTCGATTCGTTTCCTTTTTGGCGGGAACCTGACGGATGTTCGACAAGTGTCAAAATTAGAAAAAACCCTAAAAGATGATTTGATGGGCATTTAAAACAGACGTGACTATTGCGCGTCTCAAGAAGAGGCGCTTGAAAAGGGGCGACGGAACACTTCAGAATCGGGTCGACCTCCACTAGAATAAATCAGCACACCATCTTTACATAGTTCCCGGCACCAACTTGCATACTCGTTGGAACCGAGAACTAGAGGACAGATGTTGATGGTGTTTTCTAGGCACTACGTTATTCAAGCAGCACGACAGAGGTGAGAAAGGTAATTCACTTCTCGGTCAACATCACTAATGCCGACCCGACCACTAAAGAGCCAAACAGTGAGAGACCGAGCACTTGGTGATAGGTGACCGACCACTTTTTCAGATAAACCGGGCACTATCAAGTCGGCAAAAGCATTCTCAGCATAAAAGACTATCATGACCGACCTCATGAAGACCGACCAGACAGGCGAGATATGCTCAAGATGACGACACCCTATTCTTGCAGATAAGATAAACAAATTATCCTACTCTCACGAGGAAATGAAGTCAGAATCCAAGAAGGAATAAGAAAAGTGAAAGCAACGTTGGGTTAGAAATCCTTACAAGAGGAGAAGACTAAATTCAACTAGGATTTCTTATGCAAATAGGAGTCTGATTTCTGTACTATTATAAATAGGAGGGCAGAGTATGTGTAAAGGGGCATCAAAAAATAAGGGATCTGAATCTTCAAGCTCTGACTTGTAGAAAACAAAAAGAGACCCGAAAAGAGTGTTTAAGTAATAAAAGTATCATCTTGTTTGTGTCCGTGGACGTAGGTCGGATCCAAATCCACCGAACCACGTTAAATCTCCTTGTTGATTGGTGTGTTTATCTGTTTTTGCTAAGTTTGCCTTTGGTCCCCCATAACCAAACAAATTCACTATTGAAGGAGGATTTCTTCGGGAGTGATATTCCAATATTACCCTGAGACCAAAATCAGCCGTCAACATGATATTATAGATTTAGAAAAAACATACGATAAAATACTTAGAGAAATTCTTTAAAGGGAGTACGTATTACCTATATTCATACAATTAAAGATATGTATGAAGACGCAATGACTTGTGTTAGAATTTAAGGAGAAGTAATAAGACATTTTCCTATTATCATAAACTTACACCAAAGTTCTACATTGAGCTCTTATCTTTTTACCTTAGTGATGAATGTAATTATTTAGGATATCTAAGATGAGGTGTCATGATATATACTCTTTGTTGATGATATAATATTGGTGATGAGTCTAAAGATATCATTCTTTTAAAACTTAAAGACAAATTTTATAAGACCGTCGTGAGACTTGTAATATTTTTTGGAATAGAATGTTAGGTAATAAAACATAAATACACCGAAAAAGTGAGTGTAACTAAGATGAGATTACTTAAATAGATGTGTGGATGGATTAAGAGAGAGTTAAAAATAAAGTAATTTTGAAGAAATTGGGTATAGAATTGATTGCTGAAAAGATGAAAGAAATAAGGCTAAGATTCTTTAAACACATATAATGTAGACCTTTAAGTGATTTGATGAGAAAAAAGAGCAAATGATACTGTCATATGACAAGCGAAGAAGGAAAATACCTAAGTTGACATAGATAAAAATCATAAAAAGAGACTTAGATTTCATGAAATTTGATGAATCAATGATCTCAAATAAAGTATAATAACTTCAAAAGTTGCATGCTGATTGGGAAAATATTTTACACTCTATGGCGATCTTAGGCTATGGTTTATTGATCCCGTGTTACAATCTTGGGCTACAATTTCATGCTCTTACTATTTGGTTGGTGGTGAAAACGAACGATAAAATTTCACTACCCAAACCCAAAATATAAGATCTCGAATTTCTAATTTTTACCATATTCTTAACATTATGACTATATTTTGTGTACAGATAATAAATAGTTGGTTCAATTAATAAAATCTCTTGAAATCATACAAAAAAATCTAAAATACAATCATCTCTCGTACGAAAATAGTTCTGATTTATTCATTCATAAGATATCAATGAAACTGAAAATATAGTTTCCAAAAAAAAAAATGAAAATATGCACACACAAAACACAGAATTAGAAGCAATTAATAATGCCTGCACAATAGCAAATACATATACAGCTAGCAATGAATATGAAAATGGGAGAACTTTACGAGTAGAAACAATTTGAAATGAGACTTAGATTTGGTGTCGACCTAAACTTTGTAATGAGCTCTTGTAGTTAGTTAATAATAATTTAAATGTAACCGAATTTTAATCGTACATTATTATTAAAACACGTGTGGTAAAAGATTATGAAAAATTTAGTATTGTTTCAAAATTATTTTTTATATGATATTAAACATTGTTTCTGGCAATTATTCAAACTTGAAAGCAGCCTGACTCTTCATTGAAGCTGTGTGGCACTAACTGGGAAGCCTTACTACACACACTGCCCCATTTCAATCTGATCATCAAGATTCAACTTGAAGGAAAGGACCAAGTAAATTTATTCATTCATTCATTATTGAAGGACTAGAGCCATGCATTCTTTGCTGATCTTTTTTTTTTTTTTTTTTTAAAAATTTGCCAACTTTTTCTGAAAGCAAAAGGGTCAAAGGTATCCTCTAATCTTATCAGATTCTATTTACCCCTTTCCTGTGCAAATATTAATTTGTTGGATTCTTGATTCATTGAAATTCCATATATTTCCATCAACAAGCAAAAAAGCAATAGATTTAAGCAGATATGGAAACAGAGAGAATCACAAGGACCAATACATGCTGAATATATATATATATATATATTGGTTGATTCAATTTCAAGTTACCAAAAGTGGAATGTCCGGTGATGTGGAGATGGCAGAAGCAGGCTGAAGCAATGTTGTTCGATATCTAATTATCTATTGTGCTCAGGAAAGTGGAACATCGTTAGTTATTGTTGAATAATATCATTAGTTATTGTTGAATCAGATGTCCAAAATATTATTAATCTGGTTTTAGGTCAAATTATCGGTCACAAGGAGATTTCTTGAATTATCTCTGAGATTCAAAATACGGTTAGAGTTTTGAGTCGGTTTAAGATTCACTGCAGGCTTGGAGCCTGTAATAAAACTACACATAATAGCTAAGTTAGCATGTGATAGAGATATTGTTGATCTCAGGAAAAGGAAAAACTCGCTCCCTTTATATCTTGTAACCTTTGATCTTTATCACTATATATCTTCTTTTCCAAAAAAAAAAAGGTTACCAAAATCTTCAGGATTTGTAATAGAACAAAGTGAAAGTAAAGAGTAAGGAAAAGGTAGCAGCCTAGAATCAATCTGAAGCCAAAGCTAGCAGCCTAGAAATCAACTTGTATATCATTTGTGAGATTTTGGGATGTTATATTACTTTTTTCCCAACTGGAATTGCAATTTTCCTATTAAAAAGATTAATAATTGTTGACGGCGGATTTTGGTCTCAGGGCAATATGGGAATATTACTCCCGAGACAATCCTCCCTCAATAGTGAATTTGTTTGGTTATGAGGGACCAAAAGCAAACTTAGCAAAAGACAAATAATACGCCAATCGACAAGGAGATTTAACGTGGTTCGGCGGATCTTGGACCGACCTACGTCCACGGGCACAAAAAGGATGATACTTTTATTACTCAAACACACTTCTCGGCTCTGCTTCTGGTTTTTTTTACAAGTCTGATGGTAATGATTTTGATCTTGATATTGATTCTCCTCTCATTGCTCTCAACTTGTTCCTTCTTTATGCACACTCTACCCTTCTATTTATAATAGTGTAGAAATCAGATTCCTTCTCCTACAAGAATTTCCTAGTTGAAACTATTCCATTTTCCCATAAGGATTCTTAGTCAAAACTATTTCATTTTCTCATAAGAATTCCTAATCAAAACTACATTTACTTTCTTTATCCTACTAGGATAGGATAACTTATCTCTTTACCCCATAAGAATAGGATAACTTATCCCCTTACCCCATAAGAATATAGTGTCATCTTCTGGAGCATATCTCGCTATCTGGTCGGTCTTCATGAGGTCGGTCATGATAGTCATTTGAACTGTGAATGCTGCTGTCGATCTGATAATGCCCGGTCATCCGAACCGAAGTGGTCGGTCACCTATCATCAAGTGCTCGGCCCCTCACTCATGTGGTCGGGTCGGCTTTTAATGATTTTGTCCGAGAAGGGAATTACCATTTTTACCCATGTCGTACTCCTTAAATAACATAGGTCCTGAAAACACCATCAACATCTGTCCCCTAGTTCTCGGTAACAACGAGTTTGCGAGTTGATGCCGGGAACTATAAAAAAAAGATGGTGTGATGATCGCCTTGCTGGTGGTCGTTCCAGAAATCATAGAGAAATTGTCTTCGCCATCAACTAAGTCTTCTGTTTCTATCTTCATATCCTCGGTTATTGGAGATGATGACCCTATTCAGAACGATTCTCCACCTCAAAGCAAATTGCTTACTTGGGTCGTTCCATCAGGAGATGAAGTTCCTCTTGTTGCCCAAACTAAAAATGACTCCTCCGTAATATCCGTACCAGAGATTTAGAGGTTATGACCCCTGACTGATCCAATCTCGATTGTGAGGAGAAAATTTTGCCTCTGAGCTAACGATGATGTGCTCGGTGGCATGTGATCATGTCTTGAGCTGTGAGAGATGCTCGGACCTGGGGCAATGTTACGTCTCCAGTCCGAAGGGCTGATTCGGTGGGACGTAACCCGACCCCGAATGAAGAGAAATGCACTTGGACCTGGGGGAATGTTACGTCCCCAGTCCGAAGGGCTGACTCGGTGGAACGTACCCCGACCCCGAGTGAAGAGAGGCACTTGGACCTGAGGGAATGTTACGTCCCCAGTCCGAAGGGCTGACTCGGTGGGACGTACCCCAACCCCGAGCTGAGAAAGGCACTTGGACCTGAGGGAATGTTACGTCCTCAGTCCGAAGGGCTGACTCGGTGGGACGTACCCCAACCCCGAGCTGAGAAAGACACTTGGACCTGAGGGAATGTTACGTCCCCAGTCCGAAGGGCTGACTCGGTGGGACGTACTCCGACCCCGAGCTGAGAAAGGCACTTGGACCTGGGGGAATGTTACGTCCCCAGTCCGAAGGGCTGACTCGGTGGGACGTACCCCGACCCCGAGTGAAGAGAGGCACTTGGACCTGAGAGAATGTTACGTCCCCAGTCCGAAGGGCTGACTCGGTGGGACGTACCCCGACCCCGAGCTGAGAAAAGCACTTGGACCTGAGTGAATGTTACGTCCCTAGTCCGAAGGGCTGACTCGGTGGGACGTACCCCGACCCCGAGCTTAGAAAGGCACTTGGACCTGAGGGAATGTTACCTCCCCAGTCCAAAGAGGTAGACTCGGTGGGACGTAACCCGATCCCGAGCTGAGAAAGGCACTTGGACCTGGGGGAATGTTACCTCCCCAGTCCAAAGAGGTAGACTCGGTGGGACGTAACCCGACCCCGAGTCGAATAATCAAGTGGCCTCGACGGAACGAATCCAGCCCGAGCCGATTAATCAAGTGGCATCGGCGGAACGAATCCAGCCCGAGCCGATTAACCAAGTGGCCTCGGCGCCAACTGTCCTTTGCAGCGGGCATCGAGTATGTGAGGGTCAGAGAGTGTTCGAAACATTAAGGGCATATTCATCCTTATGTTCGGTAACATTGGAGCAAGCAGACACCACTAGGGTATCATCCTTCCCCGTGCTATGCTTCTCACGGATCCATTAGTCAGAGAAATAGACGAGAGTACAATCTTCGTAGTGGAAATTCCATAATAGCATTGATATTGAACCGCTTGACGGAATCCCCAAACAAAGCGCCCACAATTGTCTTTGATATGTGAGAAATGTCATCTAGTAAAACCCTTCTGAGAACCTGAACAAAAAAGACCTGTTGTATAGTAGAAACCAGGGTCTCCAAATATATTATCACCTCATTCACATATTTATTATCATTCTGTGAAGACTCATCAGCCATCCGGTTCACATTCTCTATTGATGACATGAAACCATTAACCCTAGTTTTGAGCATCCAGATAATGTTTCCTCTGCAGCATCGCGGGATTTGTTAAGAGGAAATTGCCTCCTACTTCTCTCAGCCATTCTAATCCTTGAAAATAAATATTCAAATATTCGAGGGGTTATGCCACAACCTTCATTTAGCTTGCTTTCCACTTCATTTATCTCACCCATCATGGTATATGTTTTGCCACTACCTGTCTGACCATATGCAAACATACGACTATTATACCCAGACAAGCGATTCTCCACCATGGACAATCCAGCAACCCTGGATAACTTTTCCTGTGATATCATCTCACAAGCTATATTATTAAAAGTAAATCTAGCCTCCCCACTTCGAGACCCAACAGTGCTGTTTCAACTGAGAAAGCTCCCAAATGGTCATGGAGGGCAATAAAGTCTTTTGCTATGGGCGAGTTGGAAGCCAGGAAACTCAAGTTTCCAACTACTGGGACTGAAGCTATTCTCATGGGAATCCTAATTGAGGGAACTAGCCTGGCTGCAAAGTTTTTGTGGGCAAATGGAATGACACTCTTCAAGGTGTGCGATGAGTCTATCAAGGTTATTGGAAATGGCGATTTTTTTTTCAGTCCTGAGCATCCTCCTTTGACAGAAGATGCTCAAAGGGTCATTGATTGGGCAGTTGACCATAAAACTTAAATCTGGAAATAATGGGGAAGTTACAGCAAGTGATTTGCTTCTTGGAATTTGGTCTGAAACGCATTCACCGGGTCACAAGATACTGGCTGCCCTTGGCTTCAATGATGAAAAAGCCAAAGAGCTAGAGGCTTTGATTTCTGAACCTGGGTCTTTGGATGACTAATACCTGCCTTCATGTTTAACATGTCCCTAAATGTACTTAGTTGTAATTCTTTTATAAGAAAGAGGATTAATGATCCATCTTCGAGCTTTTGATTGATATTATTGCTTTGTGGCTTTCTTAATTGGGTTGTTTAGTAGACCTCAATCTTTCAGTTTCATTCTTCAAACGTTTCCGTCTGCGGCTGTGCTTTTGGAGCCGCTTACAACATGAACAAAATTTGTAGGTATCTCACAAGCATCAACGCTAAACACATGCCCTTCCCCCCTCACGTTGCCGAGCCCTCACGTTCTCATTAAGCACACACCAACATTACCCTTCACGCATGACATTTGCTCCACTCACACTTCACGGAAGCTCTCTTATTGCTACCTAAACCAATTGCACTCAACTGGTCCTCTGACCACACACATCTAACAACCTCCTTTAAGTCACGTACATAACCGAAACTGCTCACAACATAAGCCACAAACTGGCAACAAACTTCCGACTATCAACAAGCCCCATACGTGAGCAATAAACAAAAAGTAACCAGTCTTTAAACATTCCAAAAATCAACCAACAAATCGAGACAAAAGCACCCAAAACTATCTCCGATACTGTCCAATTCCCTATCGACCAGTGATTTCCATCTTCTGCCATCGTCTTACCACGCGAGCTACTTTTTGTTGGATTCCCCACCGACGGCGCCAACTGTTGACGGCGGATTTTGGTCTCAGGGCAATATGTGAATATTACTCCCGAGACAATCCTCCCTCAATAGTGAATTTGTTTGGTTATGAGGGACCAAAAGCAAACTTAGCAAAAGACAAATAATACGCCAATCGATAAGGAGATTTAACGTGGTTCGGCGGATCTTGGTCCGACCTACGTCCACGGGCACAACTAGTTGAAACTATTCCCTTTTCCCATAAGGATTCTTAGTCAAAACTATTTCCTTTTCTCATAAGAATTCCTAATCAAAACTACATTTACTTTCTTTATCCTACCAGGATAGGATAAGTTATCTCTTTACCCCATAAGAATATGATAACTTATCCGCTTACCCCATAAGAATATAGTGTCATCTTCTGGAGCATATCTCGCTATCTGGTCGGTCTTCATGAGGTCGGTCATGATAGCCATTTGAACTGTGAATGCTGCTGTCGATCTGATAATGCCCGGTCATCCGAACCAAAGTGGTCGGTCACCTATCATCAAGTGCTCGGCCCCTCACTCATGTGGTCGGGTCGGCTTTTTAATGATTTCGTCCGAGAAGGGAATTACCATTTTTACCCCTGCCGTACTCCTTAAATAACATAGGTCCTGAAAACACCATCAACAATAATATTACTCTGTCATTAAATAAATAAATAAATAAATAACTTACATTCGAGCGAGGTATAATAGCTGGTTCACTCTCACTTCATTCTCATTTTGGGATCTTGAGGAATTCTCAAAACTGCTGCAATTATAATTGCCATCACCTTCTGGCCATACCTAATAAAACTGCAAGAAATTAATGTTTTTGCACTTCATTTAGTTATAATACCTAAATAGGCATCAAATTTCATATTAAGCACCATGATGGGACAAATTGTCAAGACATAAATGTTGTGATTCTCTGATCACTTTATAGTATTTTGAGGAAAAAAACGAATTTATTACTACAAGAATAGATACTTTACAAGTATTACAACTCTTTACAAAAACCTCACTTCTACACTCTCAAAGCTTTCTCTCTTGAAGCTTTACAATTTTGGGATGATCTTAAGCTCAAGCACAAGCTCTGAATTTATGACATTCATCAAACCCAAAAATTCAACAAAACTACAATGAACCACCGAAAGTATGTTTGTTGGTTTGCTTAAGATTCAACTCCACCGAAAGTTGCATGTTTGCTTCTACATGGCAGCAACTGGTTCATGCAAGGCAGTTGGAATCTTCGTATGACAGCTGGATTCATTTGACTTCAAAAAGAGGGCACCATGCATGGCTCATGCAACTGCTTGCTGGTTCTCGCAACAGATTCATTGTAGTGTTACAGATCTTACAGTGTATAATGAAGTTCAATCTCGGTATAGTTTCCTAAATAAAATATCTCCATTTTCATCCGAACATCACCATGAGTAATCAATCAATTAAAGTTTTTTTTTTTTTTAAAAAAAAAAAACATGAACACAATAATCATTCTTAAAGGAGCTTTTGACAATGTTAATGCTCTTTCTTTAAATTCAGCTATCTTTCCCTTGAAGCAAAAGCGTCTCATCTCATGCCATCAATTTTTTTTCCCTTTTGAATTGTAAAAACTTGGTGGATTCTTGAATCATATTCAAGTTAAACAACAATTAATATTTCAAATATTGGCATACAAAGTCCCACTAAAATATTTTCGTAAGGTTTCAAGGATTGCCATGAATCATCATGAGTACTTCACATTAATAAGTAAGCAAAAGCAGGTGGCTCATGATGCTTTCATATAAAGATTTTGTCAATCACACATTATTTTTTTTTTTTTTTTTTTTTTTTTTTTCTGAACTCAATTTGAACTTAAGACTCATGTCTCTAATTTTAAGGGCTTCATTAATAAACCAATAAATAAAATTGGTTTATTATTCGAGCTGAGTATGGTATCGGTATAGGTTCGAGAATTTTGTAACATGAAACATTAAATTTGTAACCAGTTCATGTAATTAATATGCCCAACAATTCTCTAGATATATATATACATTAGAAATCCTCAATCAACTAACATTTAAAATGGATGGAGACAAGGCAGCTGAAATTTTTGGTAGAAAAATTAGGTATTTTTTTTGTAGCCATCCATTTGTCTAGTCTAACAAGCACACATCATGAACAGTTAGAATTTCTCTTTCATTTGGATTTTAAGCAAGAAATTAATATACAACTGGGTTTTTTTGGATTTCACAATTGATGTCAACACTATTTATTCCTGAATTGTTTTCACATGAAAAATAAAAACAAATAGAAACAATATGTTATTATCATAAAATTGCCTAATAATATTATAAATGTACGTATATATAGCACAATAATTTATAGAAATAGAGATTAATGGGTTGATTTTATCCAAATCTACAAGACTTTGTTTGTTTAAATTCTTTGTTTAAGCATCTAAAAAGGTGTTTTTATTTATTTTAGGTTTCGGTAGTTTGTCATCTTCATGGTTTGGTATGGGGTAGTGATTGAATTGTCAATTAATTAATTAACTAAATGTAAGCAGCTAATTGTCTCTTAATTGATTTTGAGGCTTCTTTAAAAGAATTTGGATCCTAAATTGAGTTGTGTTATGTTTTTTTTTTAACTTTTTATTATATATACTGTTGGGTGTGCAAACAAAGTCCCAAAGTCCCACATTGGTTAGATATGAGGAAGATCATGGGTATATAAGGATGGACATGTATCTTCATTGGTATGAGGCCTTTTGGGTATAACCCAAGAGCAAATCCATGAGGGCTTAGGCCCAAAGTGGACAATATCATACCAATGTGGAGATAAGTGGTGTCCTAGGTTTCCTTACAGTGGTATCAGAGCCATGCCCCGGTGTTAGCCATGTGGATGAATCCTCGGAATATCGAACAAAGGTGGTGAGCCCCGATCGTGATCCGTGAGTGCTCGGTTAGACAGGCGGTGTGCTCTGGTCTTCATGGAGTGGACGGATGAATGATCATTTGAGGAGAGGCTCAGTTGTCCTTTGTGGTCCTTTGTTCGAGGGGAGGATTGTTGGGTGTGCAAACAAAGTCCCAAAAATCCCACATTGGTTAGATATGGGGAAGATCATGGGTATATAAGGATGGACATGTATCTTCATTATCCCACATTGGTTAGATATGGGGAAGATCATGGGTATATAAGGATGGACATGTATCTTCATTGGTATGAGGCCTTTTGGGTATAACCCAAGAGCAAATCCATGAGGGCTTAGGCCCAAAGTGGACAATATCATACCAATGTGGAGATAAGTGGTGTCCTAGGTTTCCTTACAGTGGTATCAGAGCCATGCCCCGGTGTTAGCCATGTGGATGAATCCTCGGAATATCGAACAAAGGTGGTGAGCCCCGATCGTGATCCGTGAGTGCTCGGTTAGACAGGCGGTGTGCTCTGGTCTTCATGGAGTGGACAGATGAATGATCGTTTGAGGGGAGGCTCAGTTGTCCTTTGTGGTCCTTTGTTCGAGGGGAGGATTGTTGGGTGTGCAAACAAAGTCCCAAAGTCCCACATTGGTTAGATATGAGGAAGATCATGGGTATATAAGGATGGACATGTATCTTCATTGGTATGAGGCCTTTTGGGTATAACCCAAGAGCAAATCCATGAGGGCTTAGGCCCAAAGTGGACAATATCATACCAATGTGGAGATAGGTGATGTCCTAGGTTTCCTTACATATACATTAATAATAATAAATAATTAAAATTTAATTACATATAAATTCTCAACACAAAACTCAAATCAATATCGAATTAACTCATCTATAAAACCCATTTCATTACAAAAGATTAGCTCATCAAACCTTTCCCCCCCTCCAAAAGTTGACATTGGAAAGCCTTTTTAAAATGCTGATTTTAATATTTTTCATTTATGCTATGAAAGTCAAAAGCATGTTATTGAACAAAATGCTCTAAGAGCTTCAAGAACTTTTCATGCAACAACTGCTAATTGAGTCCAAATCTTCTCTCTCATCAATTGTGTTCCACTTCGTGCTCCACCAATCAAATTTGGACAACTAATATTTTTCATTAAATGAGAGAACAATTTGATTGGTGGAGTGTTAAAGTCAGAGTTCTCTCATTTAATGAGAGATATTAGTTGTCCAAATTTGATTGGTGGAGCACAATTGATGGGGCATAAGATTTGGACTCCTGCTAATTATACTTGGAAAATATAAACTTTTTTGTGGGTCGGGCATACTAACTGGCCAATAGTCTCCTTCAAAATGGGCATGATGAGTTAAAAAATGGATTCCACCACTTTAATATTGTGAGGCCAAGGGTGGGTTTGATTTATAATTTTTTGGAAAATGAAAGGAGAATGAATAAGGGAATAATTTTTTTTTTTTTCCTGTTTGGTTTGTATTTTTTAATAGTGAATAATTAGGATCATTCTTTCCTCGTTCACCTTCAATTCTCTCTAATCCATTTTCCTTTGAAATATGAGAATAATCAAACATACATGTGGAGAATCATGTCCAAATGTGTAAATTCAAATTTATACTTAATGAAATGAAGGTAAACCAATAGATGAAATAAATATCAGCCATTAAATTAAAATCCTAAACTATTTATTCATCTTCCATATTTTTACTTTACTTTAAAAATTCACAAGTAACTGACCCATAAATTTCCTCTCATTCTTCTCTCAAGTCTCAAACACGTTCTTCCAAATTCTTTTCTCAAACACTCGTTTTGGTTCTACGTCAATTACTCGACACACATTATATTCAATTCTTAAGCATTTCATAAATTCAAGTCTCAATTCTTCTCTCAAAAAATAGTTATGGATAGATATGATGGTGTTACTTTCTCAGGTTAAGAGAGAAAAGCGATGACATACCTTAGTACTCTTCTAATTCTTGAACATCCACGATAATATTTTATATCAATAATAAATCTATAGATTTTCATACATGATTATTAATGATATTGTATGTAATATTTTTATATAAAATTCAAACTCATGGTTTGTGACTAATTTAAATCAAATAAGATAATTTATATTATTTGTTCATGTTCAATGTGAGACTTGTCTCATTCTCACCTCAAAAAAATGGGAACCAAATACACCTTAGAAACCTTGATAACTAATATTTTAACCAAATCTTAATCTCAGCAGTTAATGACTTTTTCCATAGCATGAGAGTTACCATTTAAAACGAGTTTTGAAATATATAATAAATACTATTCTTGTAAATCTAAATTATTAACTACAAAGTAATTTGTATGATGATTCCCAATTTAAAATTAAAAAGAGCCCTATGCCAATAATTCAATTACAGCAGAGCCCATGTGAGTGTGTGATCAAAAAGCACAAGGAAACATGAGAATAAAAAAAAAAAAAAAAAGATTTGGAAAGCAATTATTAAAATGACCAATGAATCCTCAAACCCTAAAAGTAACCCACCTAAAAAGCAATTCATAATATCAACCATGGAAAAAGTAGGAGAGGGCAATTTTCAAATGAATAGGTTTCATTCATAAGTCTTGGTGTTTTTTCAGAATTCAGATTTTATAAATTTCAAATTTTGTGTTGATGACTGCACATATCATTACTTTTTTTTTTTTTTTTTTTGTAGTGTAATAGATTATTTCTCAAAGTTGTTTAATTTGAAAAAAAAAAAAAAAACATTGTAAATGATAACAGACAAGTTTTACTTGTATTCTATGATGATAGAGGTTATAGGTAGAGGTGTATAATTTCGACCAGTCAAACTTAAAATATACGGCTCAAGTCTCTGATTTATTAAAAAAAAAAAAACATCACTCTAATGTGCGGTTGCTCACTCTCATCTCATGTACCAAAACAAGCCTAAAGCCAAAACTCCTTTACCAACATTACATTTTAAATTACAATGTCGGTGTTAAAGAAAGAAAAGTAAACATTATGGCTTGTAAATCTCGATTTCGGTTCGGAATCGAAATCGAATCGAATGAAATTATAAGGTTACAATTCCGATTTTAGAATCGGAACTTAATCAAAATCTATTTCAATTCGGTTACTGTTAAGTTTTTGTCGCAAATCGTCAAACCAATCAATCAAGAATGCACGATTTTTACCGTGGTTCGCCGGAAAAATTCCCGACTACATCCACGTTGAACTCCGGAATAGGGAGCTCGCTGCACTAAGCAATTTCAAGATTACACACGGAATCTTGAATCCGTTTACAAATTGTAATTCCCCAAATCTCACAAAGAACCCTAATCTCTAAAAGTGACAATCTCTCAAATTCCCAATTGAGAATTACACTAACTTGGATTAGGAAATAAGGCTCAACACTTAGCCAAAAATAAGAGAATACAAATAATGAAAACTCTCCTTAACTCTCAACCTAAGTGCCCTTTATATAGGATGAGCAAATACATGTAATTGGGACAACGGCAAGGATTGCGCCACGTGTCCCTTATCCAACTGATGACAAGGCTTCACATTTTACAATCTCCACCTTGAAGCCAAAAAACATATATCACTCCCAATCATACACAACGACACATTTAGGCCAAGATAGCACATCAAACTCACCTACTCACATCATCGCTCATGTCGGCTGCAAGGTCAGCCAACCCCCACCTGCAACAGCTTCCTGCAGAGGGAGAGTTTGGTGCAGTCACAATCTTTGTCCCCATGTCCGATGGGTTATCTTCTGTTGGAACCTTCTCAATCTCAACCTTACCATTTGTGATGACTTCCCTCACGAAATGATACTTCACATCCACATGCTTGGTTCTCTCATGATGTAATGGATTCTTGCTCAGATGTATTGCACTCTGACTGTCTGAATACACAACTGTATTACCCTGCAGCTGTTGTATTTCGGTTAAGATACCCTGAAGCCAAATTGCTTCATTGAACACATCAGTCATGGCTATATACTCCGCTTGGTAGTTGACTTTCTTGAGTCTCTGTCACCTGCAAAATCAGAATCAACATACCCTACCAAATCTAAAGCGTTAGATTTGTTAAAACATAAACCATAATCAATAGTAGTATTCAAGTATCCTAACAACCATTGTAAAGCACTCATGTGTGCTCCACCTGGATTAGACATAAACCTACTTAATAAAGATACAGTATAAGACAAGTCAGGTCTAGTACTAATCATGACATACATCACAGAACCAATAGCATTTGCATAATGTACATTTTCCATTTTAACCATCTCAGACCTATTACTAAGAGAAGACATATTCTCTCCTATAGCCGCTTCCCATTCAAGTTTATGGGTAGACTTTAATGCCACTCCTAAGCTAGCAGGCTCAACCCCATTAATTTCATGACTTGATATTAATGCACAGAAATACAAATCATTGGTGAGTAATCATACCTGGTAGGAGGCCTTACCTGCCTCCTACTTCTGTATCTTGCTAGCTGGTAGTTGGCCAATGTGTCTTGTGGTGTTTCATCATGCTGCTCAGTTTGATCCACTTGATCAACTGTGTCCTCTTCAATTTGTTCTTGTATCTCTGCTACTTCATTCTGTTTTCCTCCGGTTATTTCTCATGGGCTGGGAGCCCTCAGATGTCTCTGTGCCTGACATGTCACCAACTTGCTCAGCGGTCCTTGATGTCCCTGGCTCCACCTGCATCTGAGCTCCACTTGCAAGATCAAAATCTGCTAGATCATTTTCTAAGGCACCTGCATTGTTGTTAGTAGATTTACAAGGAAAACAAAGTTCATTGAATATAACATCCCGACTAACTATGACTTTGACTCCAGGTGACTCCCTTTCCCATAATCTATACCCTTTTGTCCCTTCTTGATATCCTAGGAAAACACACTTGATTGACCTCGGTTCAAGTTTACCTACGGACTGGTGAGCATAGGCTTCACAGCCAAATACTCTAAGGTGTGCAAGCTTATGAGCCCTACCAGACCAGATTTCTTCTGGTGTCTTAAACTGAACTGAACTGTTAGGACTAAGGTTAATCAAATGAGTAGCAGTATTGAGGGCTTCACCCCAAAAGGCACTCGGAAGTTCGGAAGAAAATAAAAGACATCTGATCTTTTCTAATAAGGTTCCATTCATTCTTTCCGCAACTCCATTCTGTTGAGGGGTGTTTCTAACAGTCCTATGTCTTAGGATACCCTCACTAGTACAGTATTGGTCAAACTCAGTATTACAAAATTCTAGGCCATTATCTGTTCTCAAGACTTTTACTTTGTTACTAGTTTGATTTTCTACCAATACTTTCCATTCTTTAAATTTAGTCAAAGTTTCATCCTTTGATTTTAGTAAGAATGTCCATACCTTCCTACTGTAGTAATCAACAATAGAGAGGAAATATTTCTTACCCCCATGTGTCTGGACCTTTGCTGGTCCCCACAAATCACAATGTAGATACTCCAGACTCGCCTTTGACAAGTGAATTCCAGTTGGGAAGCTCTGTCTGTGCTGTTTGCCCAACACACAGATCTCACAAAACTCAAGTGGCTTCAACTGGTCCTTTCCAAATTGTCCCTGCTTGCTGAGTACCTGCATTCCTTTCTGGCCTATATGGCCAAGTCTCAAGTGCCATATATTAGTCATATCAACATTAGAAGTAAAGCAGAAATGGGTTTATCCGAAAATACATGTTGGCCATTTAGAACATACAATCCATTTCTCTTTATACCAGTTAGGATTAGTTTGTTACCCTTAGATATGTGCATGTTTCCTTTGTGTGCTTTATATGTGAAACCTAATTCATCTAGTGTTCCTAGTGATATCAGGTTCCGTTTCAAGTCAGGTACATATCTAACGTCAGTAAGAATCCTAACTTTACCATCATGGAGTTTAAGTGTCATGTCCCCAATTCCCTGTATCCTACAAGTATTATCATTACCCATATACACAGTCCCTTGGTCAGAATTTCTAAAGTTGACAAACCAGTCCCTATACGGACTCATGTGAAAGGAACACCCATAGTCCAGAATCCATTCTCTACTAATGTGATCTCTACACACAGTCAATGTCTCAGATAGGCACATCGACTCTTTTTCGGCAGCCACAGTGGCGCTGCCTTCATTTTCCTGTTCCCTAATGAACTTATAACAATCCTTTTTAAGGTGTCCCATCTTTCCACAATGATAGCACTTCTTGTCACTATTCTTATTCTTATCTTGTTTATTCTTTTTCTGCCCTTTAGGTTCTTGTTATTAGTCTGATGATTTTCGGACCATTATATTTCCTTTCATTTTTTCCTTTCACGAATAAGTTCGCTCCTCCTCTCCTACTAGTTCTAAGTTCTAGCTCTCTAGCCCTTATACCAGATATCACCAAGTCTAGCCTAGGTACAACTCCTGTGTACTGTAGAGAGTTCTTAACGACACTATATTCTTCAGGTAATGCATTTAAAAGGATCATAGCTTCGCTAGAGTCTCCTAGGGCTTGGTCAGTTCCTTTAAGGATTTGAGTCATTTTCGTGAATTCATCCAAATTATCATCTATCGACTTACTAGTATCCATCTTGTAATTAAACAAATTTCCTTTAAGAACACTAAATTTGGTGCAGAAATAACAGAATAAAGAGGATTCGAGTTTACCCCATAGTTGAATGGCCGTGTCCATTCCGTCAACCTTCTGATGACAGAGTCTCCCAAGTGGAGGAAGATCAAGTTGTACGCCTCTTCCAGGATTTCGTCCTTCGCTTCCTTTTCCATCTTTGGCCACTTTTCTGGATCCGGTTCCAGTGCCAAAGCCACCTTATGGTGGGAAAGCAGAACTCTCATTTTCTTCTTCCATGTAGTGAAATCCCCCTTTCCGTCAAATATGCCAATGTCGAGTCTCATGTTCGACATTTCTGTTTTCCTTTTACAGTAGCCACTCAACAACAATCCTCAATCGCACTTGGTAGTTACCCTCGGCAATTGCTCCCCAACTCAGCCCAAACACAATTCAGCAAAACACAACCAATCTGCCCAAATACAGTCGGCAGATTACTCACCCAAACTACAACTTTCACAGACCTGAATTTCTCAGATTCCAACTTCAATCAAATGACAACAGAGGACACACCCAAATGCCCTAACACTCTCGCCAATTCACACCCATAAGCAATTCAATTTGGCAACACACAGTTGAGCAACCAAGCAGTAATCAGTCAGTACAAAATCAATTTCACTCAACAGCCCAATTGACTTCGACACTTAATCAGCAAATTACTAAACACCTTAGCGCCAACTCACAGAGACTTAATCTCCAGAACTCACACCAGAACACACGCCAAAAACACACACTGCTTCAAGGGGTCAATACCACAGAACGCACACCAAAGAACAACAACTTCATTACTTCTTTAGCAAACTCAAGATCGGTTTGCAGCACTTTGATGCCCTAATCGGCAAGCCCACAGACTTACTCGGCAGTAATGTTCTTGGCCAGCCGATTTGGGATCTTGATTTGCAGTCTATGTTCTTCAAATTTTTCAAATCTTGTTGCCTTGCGTCTTTGTTGGCCGTCGTCTTCAATCTTGCTCTTTCAATTGAGTTCTTGTTGCCCTGCTTCTTTGAAACTTGTTCTCGAGTCGGCACCCCAGGCCTGTCTTCCTCTTGACAGATTTTAGGGTTTCTTCGGCCGTGATCTTCGGTTGTTGCTTTGCAGAAGTGAAGAAGGATAAGTCTTGGGCTTCTTGATCATAAACAGCTCAGACGACTGTTCTTCTTCCCTGATCTTGTTCTTTGAATCGGCTACCCTGTTGTTTTTGTCTTCGGCCGTGGCCTTCAAAGAATTTAAAAAAAAAACTTGATGCCCCTGCGTCTTTTTGGTTTTTGATTTTGCCCAATGAAGAAGATGGGTCTTTTGGGCTTCTTGACCTCTACTTCTTGTTTTTGGGCGAGGCTTTTCAATTGTTCTTCTCTTCTCGAGGGGCTGTTCCCTTCAATTTACAAACAATTTGGAATATTTGTTTTTTGCCCAATCGAGGACGAATTTGTGGGCTGATCTTGGTCACAGATCACGTTCCCTTCGGCCCACTGGATCCAAAATGCTCTGATACCATTGTTAAGTTTTTGTCGCAAATCGTCAAACCAATCAATCAAGAATGCACGATTTTTACCGTGGTTCGCCGGAAAAATTCCCGACTACATCCACGTTGAACTCCGGAATAGGGAGCTCGCTGCACTAAGCAATTTCAAGATTACACACGGAATCTTGAATCCGTTTACAAATTGTAATTCCCCAAATCACACAAAGAACCCTAATCTCTAAAAGTGACAATCTCTCAAATTCCCAATTGAGAATTACACTAACTTGGATTAGGAAATAAGGCTCAACACTTAGCCAAAAATAAGGGAATACAAATAATGAAAACTCTCCCTAACTCTCAACCTAAGTGCCCTTTATATAGGATGAGCAAATACATGTAATTGGGACAACGGCAAGGATTGCGCCACGTGTCCCTTATCCAACGGATGACAAGGCTTCACATTTTACAGTTACGGTTCCATATAATTTAGAATTTTAACTTTAAGATTCGGTTCAATTAGGAACTTAAATTAAACTACATTTTTTTCTTTTTTTTCCTTCAAAAAATAAAAAAACAAACTAAAACCGAACCGATTTTTCTATTTCTATTCCATTTCGATCTGATTCTACAATTCCAAAAACACTATAATTGTAAAATCGGACTAATGAAAATTAACCCCAAAGAAATGAATATAATATAAGGAAGAGGGAATAAAAAAAGTGGGGGAAAAACAGTAGTAGTTATGAAGACAGCAGAAGCAAATGAGGCCACCAGCACACAAAGCCAGCTGTAAGCCAGCAAAGACAAGACACAAAGCTTAAGCTACATCCCCAACGTCCACAAAAATCTAATCTTTATATAAACCCACCACTGCTTTCCTTCCCCTTGATACATTCCAAAGTTAAATAAAGCTCACTCCTTTCTCATCTTCCCTTGCAGTCTTTTATTATTTTGAAATCTCTTTAGCAATGGAGGCAATGAAAGTGAAGTTCTTTGTTGTTGCTTTGATGGTGGTGGCTTTGATGGCCATTCAAAATGTGGCAGCTGCTGATGCTGAGGCTCCTGCTCCTGGCCCTTCCTCTAATGCTCTTCTCTTTGTGCCTACTTTCTTTGCTTCTTTCATTGCTTTGGCTTTTGGGTTCCTCTTTTGAGCTCAAACTTATGAAAGCAAGTATACTTCATTTCTAAATCTACCCATTTCTGGGGCATTTTTAGTTTCAATTTTATGTTACAATGTGGGATTTGTTTTGGGGTGTGATTGGTTGGTTGTATTATATGAGTATGAATGTATGTATGTATTTATGATTCATTTTGGGGTTAGATTTAATCCTTTTGTTGTATTCTACTTCTTCTATCATTTGTATGTTTGGTTTATTGTATAAATTTAATTTCATTTATTGTGTATATTTTACATATTTCTTCATCAATGATGGAATTGGCTTGTTGAATTTGAATAATCAAATAACCATAAGCAAATGAAAGAGAGGTGGGAAAATAAAAGAAATGGTAACTTCTGTGAGAGATTTGTGTTGTGGTGGCAAAAGTAAAAACATGATGATGGACAGTATCAGTACAGCTATTGAATTTGAGAAGCTTGGTTGGAGTGAATTTGTGAATTGTATTTGGCAATGATACAAAATGAAAATATCTCTTTGTGCTTTGTTGTGGTCCTCTTTTTCTTTGAATCCAAAGCAATCACAACAGCAGCCAAACATATTATATGGTCCAAATTATGTCTCAAATGTGTTAGGTTATTGCTAGCTAGGATGCACATTTGCACCATAATCACAAATCACAAATAAGAAGATATTCTTTTGAAATAATTTTGAGAATTATTTATAGATGGTAGGTGACTCTCATAGTAGCAACAAATATTCCAAGGACGTGTCTCGATGATGTAGGATTCAGAATCTCATCTTGAGGTTTTGTGATCGAATTTAATGAGTGTGTTTCTTGGAAGAGTCTAAGACAGTTAAGGGTTTTACATGTTCCGTTTAAACCCGGAAAGAGTAATTTGACGACGAAATTTCTAACTGGGATTGAATAGAGTTAATAATGATGTGAACTTGTTAACAAACACACATGTGAGTGGGGCTCTCATTGAACAACAGAGGTCATAGAGACAGAAACAATCCCAGTTAATTTCTTTTATTTTAAGCTTTTGCATACCTCACTGATTACCTCAATCAGTTAAGTTGCAAAAACTTAATTTATATGCTATTTCCTACAGATTCCAACCACCCCATGAACCAAATCAAAGAAGATATATATATATTTTTAATAATATTATTCTTCTGTTTATTTCTATATGAATAATGAACTAAAGGAATATAGACACTTGGCATACAACCTACAATAACATCACGTGCTTTTGCACATGGAGTCCATCAAAGGCAGAAGATGCTAAAAGAGGTTGAGTTGGGTTGGAATGAGGTTTCTTTATGCTTCAAGACTTGGTAATTGGGACCCATATATGAATTTGCTATTTCTGTTAATTTTCTCCCCTCTTTTAACTATTTTTTTTAGAAACGTTGGAAATTCCGCCCATCCGATCCAGGTTTAAACGGAATAGGTAAAACCCTCGATTACTTCAGACACTTATAATAAATGCACCCCCTGAACTTAAACCCAAGACTTGACAACCAAGTTATAATCCATTTTACCACTAAATCACATCCATTGGGGTATTTTTTTTCCGATAATAGGTCACGATATTTTTTTTGGTTGAACAGGTAAGGAGGTCGACAAAACTCAAATTAAAATTTTCCGAGATTGAATTACTTAAAAATCAGCATGTCCTGACTTAAGATGTGCTTAGTGTTTATATCTACTTATTATATTTGATGCTAAAAATCAATGCCTTGGAAGTTTTAAACCTAGTTGGTGAACAAAATCATTACTAGAGTTCAACATCTCTATAAGTTGCAGCACACAAGTAAGAAACTACGATCTACTCTACCAACTTAATAGGACTAATCCAAATACTGTTTGGAAGAAATGGAGACCTAACATTTTGACAGATTAGAAGCACAGGTGGCACCATTTCTTGGAGAATTTTGTAGACTGCCATTTCAACCAGATAAAGATTGCTTCAGATGCAAACAAAGTAAGAATCACATTATGGGGAATTTCATCCTTCAACAAATAATTTACTCTAAATTAATTCTGCACGTGCGAAATAAGAATAAAAATCATGTGAGCACCCTTTTAGAGTGTCTCGTCTAAAGAAAAATTGACAGCCGCTGCTAAAAAAAAAGAACATTTGAAAAAATCTTACAAACAATAAAAGCTACAATGAAAAGCTATTAACTGGATGATACAATGACCTGGAACCAACGAAACATGGTGGACTTAGAGCAAAATTGAGCTCTCCTATGAAGTTCATTTACATTTTTTGTAACCAACAACAGTTAACTATTTTTTCCTAACTGCTGCTCTCGGAAAATTCTAAAAAGATGACTATTGATCAGTGAGCTACTCTTACATACATAATTATGTAACATTTAATCGTACATTGAAGCATGAAAGCAGACCACATATAGCATAACTAGCCTGACAATATCTTTCATCGAGTAAAGAGGTGAGAAAACAACCTAATGATGTGCTGCTTTCCCGTTAATCTTAGGCTTGGGGCTTATCTGCCTGCTGAGAGAGCTCTCTGTCCGCAAAATGAAGCAACCTTCTCAATCTTAAAACCATATCACAGTGAAAAGGAAGTGCAGTCCGACGATCCAAGTACGCGGGGCTAGCTGTCATCCATGACAGGGCATGAAGTTCTGCTGCAATAGACTCAAGAATCAAGTGGGTTTCAACTTCGAAATCTTTAGGTTCTGAGCTTGAACTCATTCCTCCCTGCTTGATAATTTCTCTGGTGACTCTGTCTTGTGTAATATTACCTCCATAATAATCAATTAAACTGGCAGAAAGTACAGACGGCCATTCTTCTTTCAACTTGTTTTTGTGTTCTTTTCTCATAGATGGCACAGCTTTTGACACCACAAATCCAGTGGAAAGGGGGATGGCAGAGCCCTTGCTGTGAAGGAGATGAGCAAGTGGGGGAGATTCAGCAGTAAGGCATGTGGGGAGCTGAAGAGGTGCCGGAGGAAGGAAGCGCATGCTTGGTGATGGGATCAAAATGTATGATGCAGGTGTATCACCAAGAGACTTTACAGGTGTGAATCCTTCTAAATAACTTGACGTGCCGACACCATTGCCACCCTGGGTTCCTCCTGCAGAGATTTCAAAAAGAAACAAGATGTTTTGTCATAAAATATTATGCGCTGGCATTCGACATGGAGTCCATAACATTTTGGGAGTTACCAAATTTAGAAGGCAAGTTTATTCTTCAACTAATATTACACATCTTTCCTTATTTATGCAAAGACATCACAAGTTAAAGCCCATTCGAGAAGGTAAGACCATCAATAGAGCATAAAATCCTTTTGCCCCACCCCACTGAAGCCAACAGGATGTCCCATATTTATGGCTCATGGAAAGGCTGACGGTAGATAGGACTAGGATCAATACAATTTATGGAACATATGGCAATCAGATATAGTTTAACGAGGAATCAGGATGCAAACAAGTCAATACAAATCAAAACTTGATGTGGTGACTAGTGACAATCAATACAATGCTCAACACGCACTGCAATTGTACATGCTTACAGTTCCGCTTAAATTTAAATTTCTACAGCCCTTTAACACACCCAATTTCATGGGTCAGTAGGACATTACATAAGTCCATCAGGGACAAAGCAAAGCCAAATTATAGGGTTCTCAGTTTTGTCCTGATGTGTCTTCATCAACAAGAGTACCCAAATAATTAACAGATAATGACTAGTTCCCACAGCAGTTAAATGCAAATGACTAAAATGAATAATTAGAGGAAAGACTGAAAGCTCACCAGGAGATGGTGAATCTGCTTGATGGACTAGATGTAGAGAATGGTCGATTGAAATTGCTACAAAGCTAATGCTCTGTAACCACTGAAGCAACCCCCTAGAGTTGTCAACCATTATTTGTCCACCAATAAGCTGCTTTCTTCCACCAGGTTGTCCTAGACCACCTTTCATAAAACCAGAAGCTTTCGAGTGGGGGCTGTACAAAGGACTAGGTGAGGATGGCAGTGCTCTCTCTTGAATCAAACTCATCTCCTGCTGCTGCTGCAAGGATGCACCATTAGTGCTGGATGGCATCCCATCAGGTGCAGATCGACGCAGTTGCAGGGGCCATTGCTTCTCGGACCCACCAACTGAATAAATGGCTTTCTGCCACTCTGTTTAACATAAGACAGAACAAAAACATTACAATGTTTATGCCAAAAATACAGAAAGAAACAAAATATTGGGTGCACAGTAGCATAAGGTTCCACAGGAAAAAATAAGAATAAACCAGCCACATTAAAAAAATGGAGACAGGAACAAGAGATGATGAAAGGGTAAAAAAGAAAATACCCAAGTATTCAAGCTCATAGAAACTTCCAATGCGTGTAATCACGAAATCTCTAGGCTTGGCAGAACCAGAATCAGGAGAACAGCATGTCTGAAGTATCTGGCAGCCTTGCTGCAAAACTTGCACGAAAAGGCATTGCAGACCCTTTGTGTCCTGTCGACTACTAATTCCACCAAAAGGGTATATATTACTGTCAAGCAGTTCTCCCCTTGCATCAGTCCAGATGCATACCAGCCAACGCCAATCTTCTGTCCATCCATAGCAACAATGCAGACTTGGAACACTCTTCTGATGACCAGATCCAAGTCCATCAGGCTCAGATCTATCGAGCTGAGAGCTTGATCCAGCGTCTGCACTTCCTGCCGTACTTCCACTCATCATGAAGCCTCCGCTATTGTCATCAGAAGTTGACTTATCACAAAATGTAGATAAAACTCCATGCTCTAAAGAGCCAGGTTCAGCAAGAATAAAAAGTGGTTCAAACATAAAATGACTTTCATCTTGAATAAGTAAATCTCCATTTCTGTTCGAATCACAATTTAATCCTCCAGATCTTGTTGCTTGCCAGGAATTATCCCAAGAACCAGGCCTCAAGCTAGCATCAATTTCACCCTCTCTACTTAGGGAAGGTCCAGTCATTCGAGAACCAACACAGTCCTTCCACATCCCAGGAACAGACGCCATTTGAGTCAAGACTGAATGAGGCCTGCTAGATATTGATGATGAGTGGACCATATCATTGGAGGATCCTCGCGAAATTCGCCGAGCTTTGTTGTATACAGTAAATGCAATCTCCTTGAGAAGGACAAGTTCATTAATAGCTGGACTTGTAACCCTAAAAATTTCATCAACTGTCACAATTTGCAGTACTAACTTGGGGATACCAAAACCAGAAATCGCTAGAACATTTGATATTGAGGCTTCATCCACAGCTGCTGAGCAGCTTAACGCCTTGCCAACCTGACTATGCAATCTAGATCTCCTCTCCCTATCTGATGAAATAGCAATTGATCCAAGAGCAGCAGAGGATTCAATAACAGTTCGTAGAATGGCAATAGGCTCTGGGAAGGGGCACACCACATAGATTACCTAAACATTTTTACAACAAAACGAAAATGATAAAACTGATCATACAAAAAATACTTTCGGCCAGAAACCAGTAACGAAGAGCACTCGGCAAAAGCTCCGGAATAAATACGTAAAAATTAGTGATATGCTGCAATAAAGGCAGACAGAAACTATCAATTTAGAAACGATCAAAATGTGTTCGCCTTTAAGATAAGCATGTCATTATATATGAATCGACTGACTGTTGAGTAGGAGTACAAGCTGTGGATCTTTAAAATCCAAAACCAGCGTCTTAGAAACCTTCTGCAGAGCATATCAATGCTCCAGGTTTCTATGAATGCACACCAAAACCAACCTTCCAGGAAAGAGTTCCACCATAATAGTTAATAAACCAAACCAAAGTCAAGTAGAACTAATGTACTCCATTCAAATGATGAAATAAATAAATAAAATAGCTCAGTTTCATCAAGCACACAGCATAATCAACTAAAATTATTCATGCATCCAATAATTTGTGAAATACACCACTGAAACCTGTAAAAAACACTCGCACACAGTTCGAAGTACAACAGAAAATATGGCACCAAAACTTCTTCTTACCGCACAAGGACCACTGTTTCTTTCTTTTTGGTTTGTAGATAAGCATGGACCAAGTTTCATAGTTTTGAGAGACTTCGAGAGAGACTTTAGATAGCTTGTCAAGTCCCAACCATTGGAGAGAGAGAGAAAATAATCGCTTATGGATCCCACAAGAGATGCATTGCTGCTTTTAATCTTCATTGATTGAGGGCAATCCAGTAGAACAAAACCAGAAGATGGCGATTTCCCGGAATCTATCTCCATTTGGTTTCCCAAATTCTGAGGTGAATGAGTTCCCAGTTTGCATGCCTCATACACTAAATGGAGAAAAACACATGGTAGCAATATTAGCACTAGAGAAGAGAGAAATTGGGAGCACATAATGATGTATTTTACTAATATTAGAACTGTCATGGTGGCCATAGGAAACTGCAATCAGCGTTTACACTAATAACATAGAACCCAGTATGAAACAAGAAGTACCAATAAAAAATGTGTTTTCCCTTAAAGCTAATTCCATTTCAATCTAGAGCTAAGCAAACACATTTCTGTCATTAAAAAAAAAAAGACTTTTTAGTCAAAATTTCGACACTTGAAAGCCCTCCATTTCTCCAATAAAAACTAAGTTGCAATCCTTCCCTGAAACAGCAAGAGTTTAATGAATGTTACAAGAAGATTGTAGTTGATGCATCTACAGAAGGGAAAATACACCAAAACTTTCTTTCTTTTGTAGGAATGGAAGAGCAGAAACAAAGAAGTCCAACCAGATATGCATGTGTAAATCTACAACAGCTACTATATTTTCAAGCAAAGCAAAAATTCCACCAACTGACCAGCTCCTAGTTGTTGAAAAAAGTCAGCCGCAGCAGAAGTAAGAGGATCAATGTCTGGGCATATGACATTATAAGTGATCTGCAACAATTTAAACATATTACAAGACAAGTATTTTAAAAAAAAAATCTTTTCAAATAACAGAATGAAAAATAGATAATGATAGGTTATCATTATTGTTGCTGCAACTGCCTATAAAAACTTACAGGTTTTGGTAAAGCATATGGTTCAAGAGGGGCCTTTTCCCAAAACTGTAAAGAGGTTGCTGATGTCTTAAGCCAATCATCCTGGTACCTATTACAAAAACCATTAAATTATACTTAATTCTGAGAATAAAAATCAAAAGTTGAGGCATGTAGCCACCTGTGTGATGGTAAATAAGCTTACGTGAGGTTAACTAGACATATAATATCAGTTAGTCTTTAAGATACCCGATGAAATTTAAAAACCACAGTAATCCTACATTACTCCAATAAGAACACTTTATTCTCTCAATGCCAATTGTCACAACTTTTATCTTTTTGTTGCTTTGGCACATTATTTAAAGTTAAAAGAGACTACACAAATTATCGGTTGAGTAAGAATAATCCTATACCAGATCAAACCTAAAAAACTTTAATGGCGTGAAATTATTCCTCTAAGACTATGTGAGCCCTCGTCATGCTCAGGTTCAACCATCATTAGCTTTTTCTTTTATTACCATTGGTGTGATTAGCGTAACCGGCGTGCTTTAATCACTGTTCACTCAATGCCATTTTCATAAACAAAAATGGCCACAGAATAAGTTTTAGAAAATGAAACCATCCTGCTATTAGGATAAATAGACAAATGAGATCTTCATACATCAAAATAGCCATACCCTCCCCCCATTCATAAAAACATATACATATGGAGAAATCCTGCTATTAGGATAAATAGACAAATGAGATCTTCATACATCAAAATAGCCATAAAACCACCCTCCCCCACTTCATAAAAACATATACACACAGAGAAGATATGTAATACTTTAACCCATGGTCAGTGCCATCATACGACCATCTCTTAGAACTGTGCCTTTTATTTTCTATATCATGCTTTCTTTTCCCGTTTTGTTGAAATTAAATGACCAAGGCACAATACTCTTATTCCCATTTGGTAGTGCGAATAGCTAAGACATATAGTTGAATTATATCTAATATTGTTTAATTCTATGATATCATGAATAGCAAAGATCAATCTACTAAAACGTGGAAATAATGAGAATTACAGTACTTTCAGTAATTTGTCTTTAATAGGATGCGTTGACCCTCCCTATTATATAAAATTTATATATATTGCACTAAAATTCAATATTCAGACCAACTTGTCTGTATATCACTTATGCACTCCCATCATCAACACACAGTTCAACCATTGAAATAACAGATGTGTACGAAATACTATGTCAATCAGAATGTCAGGACATACCCAACAAGTATAGCAGGTGAAGGAAGGACATAAAGCGTTGGCTTTAAACGAGCACACAGCTGCTTCTCCGACTCTGAACTGCCAATATCTTGGTTCAATCTCCTTTGGCACGTCTCATCAAGCTTAGTTCCATCGATAGCAATCGCCACTGTGCCAAGGCCAAACTATTTATTACTCTGAAAATTCAAGAATCTAAATGCCCATATAAAAGCAAAGGCATACCTTTAAGGGAAGATGATCCACCACCAGAAGATTGGGATGGGCTCAATGCTTCTCCAACAGTAATAGTACTGGAAGAATCTCTGCATTCACTAACAGTAGACTCGGCAGATCCATCCCCCATGGCCCCTGCATCAGTTGATTGACCACGGCCTTTGCACCAATCTGTGACAGATAATGGACCATCCAGACTGCCAAAAGCAGATTTTAGGGCCGTTCTAATTTCAGACTGCAACAAACTTATAACAGAGGCAGCATGAATCTGAAAAGGAAGGAACAATCTCCATAAGAAACATTGTGTGATAAAAGATCAACAATAATATGTAAAGAAACACAGTTGTCTATATACACGCAAGCACATACATGCAGATGTGATGCCCAATAGATAGTTAACAAAAAAATAAAAAGCAAATACCAGTGACAAAAAATCAATATCAGCATAATTCATACAAGTGGCCGGAAAAAACTTACATCAGCAGAAAGTGGATCTACTAACTCCACGCCAGCAATGTCCAGTGAATGACAAGAAGCCAGAGTCCCTCCACAACCTGCATGTACCATAGAAGGCCCACAAGAAAATTCTTGCCTCCAATGCTCTTGTAATGCTAGCCAACCATAAGGACCATCACCACAATCAGCATCCAATGCCAAGTCAACAAAGGAGGTAGCTTGCTGGACAAGCAATGGCAGACCATCAAGAAGCTCCTGAAGTGGCTGCCTTTGCCCATAAGAGAGCAGACCTTCCTCATTGAATGAACCATGGGGCATGGATGCGCTAACTTCAATACTTGGTGAATTAGTAGGTTTTGAAGCTTTAGCAACTCCAACCGAACGCCACACCCCAACAGGTGAATTGAGGTGTCCATCTAGTAGTCCTCCATCAAAATCACCAGCTATCCTAACTGGAATAGATTCTTTCTTCTTGAGTTCATACCTTCCAGATGTGCTTTCTGTCATGGTACTCGAGTCAGGTAGCTGATTCAAGACCGTACTTCCAGTGAACCTACTCAAGCTAATAGGTGAGGTGTTACTGGAATATAAGAGTACATGACGTATCTTGCACATGGAAGCTTGGAACATAATACATTCAACATCAGTTGCAAGCAGAGTCTTCTTAGATAAAAGCATATGTTCCACTCCCAATGTGCCCTCAGTCATTTTCCTTGGTACAGATTTAACAGAATTTGAAGAAGTAAAATTAGAGAATTGGGATAGCACTAGCCCATCACTTATAGCATTGCTATCTTTATTTGTTATTAATTTTCTATCATGTTGCTCTTTACCACTCTCCACAAGAGAATAATATTTCTTTGAGTGGAGCAAAGCACTTGAGTCATGCTTCCCAGAACAAGTTCTTGAATTTACAGGCATGCCACTTTTCTCATCTGATCCATCAAAGCAGGGAGAAGCAGGTGGGGTTGCACCATATACGTAATTATTCGAGCTTGAATTTGAACTCTCCGCTCTATAAGACTTCGGCTGATATGGGCTTCTGAAAATCGATGAGGACAACTCACTTGTAGGAGTTTCAACTGCTCCATATTCTGGAGCAAACGTCATCAGGGCTTCAGCTTTCATTAAATGATCAAACTCACCAGTTGAAGATGCTGGAGTTTGGTTGACTGGAACTGATGTCAGAGTACTGTTTGTGACTTCTTGACTTTTGATAATGCACTCCTCTATGGCCATTGTTGGCAGTGGATTGAAGCTATCAAAGGACGAAAAACTTGCAGGCATAAGCATCTGATCTGAAACATCCATTACCATAACAGGACTGCTGCCCACGTCTCCACAGTCTGGAGCTGAAAACATGAGGGACTGCGACTCTGCAGTTCCTGGGGGCTTCACAAAGCAAAAGGTCAAAATGAGATTCAATCAAATTGTCACCATGTCAACAACAAGGTATTAAAGAAAGCAGAGCAGATCAATCCGGCATTAAGACTATGAAAGGCCTGCTCATTTTGAAAATACTAATTTTTAGGATGTTTGTGGGTTCATATTTGACTATTTGTTGCATTTTCTTGAGCGACGTGTATATTCATCATGATCTGGAACGTGGGATTATGCATGGCACAAGAAAAATTCTATTTGAATGAAGTTCGGATATTTCTCTCTCTGGCTTCCAAAACAATACCAATGATTATGATTTATGAAATACAATATCCCACTGGGCTCTTACACACAACCCCCCCCCCCCCCCCCCCCAACACAAAAAAAAAAAAAAAAAATCCCATAATGTCTGTCCTTGCAAAGAAAGTCAAGTCATTACACGATAGAACTCTTAGCAAGAAGAGGCAGTATAAATATTCAAAAAGCATGCAGCAGTTTGTGATAGCATTTGAAGAAAGAAATAAAGTGGGGAGAAATTACCTCCCCAAAAGGCAAAACATCATTTTCAAAAAAGTCGCCAAAATCTCCAAACTCGGAGAGAAGAGCTTGGATATCCATTCCCATGCCTCTGTCATCATCATCCCAGTCCCAATGAGATCCAATTTGATCATTTGCAACTCCAGTAATAGCTGAAGTGTTTTCCACAGAACCAAAATCTTGCATAGAAGCATTTGTAACTGCGCCCATTTGACCAAATGACTCAACCATCCCTGTTCGAGGACGCTTAGAACCCTGGAAAGAAGTTACAGCCAATTTATTTCACTCAAAAGTCAATAACTTGATATAATTACAAAAAAGTGACACAAACGAAGTTCCTACATGTACTCAGAACTGTAATCAATGACCACTATGCAACAGCATAAGGGAGAAAACTCTGAATGTCATCCCAACCAATTTAAACTAACTAGGTCAAATAAAACAATTCAACGCAAATTCTATTCTCTTGTAAAACTAAGTAATTACAAAACTGTAAAACTAAAAGATCACACAATAAATGTGGCTCATATGTTCGTGTGTGCAGACATCATACAAGAGCATCTAATCAAAATTTACTAACTTAAAACAACATATAAAATAATCTGTCGGAGGGTCATTGTATTCCCATTAGTCCCAGGAAAATAGACAGACTAAAGCATGGGGGAACAGTTAAGCCAGCATTATGTTCTAAATGCATGCAAACATGTCTTTACACATATATCTAAAGTTTCAATGTGACTATGTCTAAGACACAAATTCCCACTCAACTAATGGTACTAGCATGCATCTTCATCCATGAGCAGTACATGAATACCTAAATGACAAAAGTTCTTGATTAATGTTGATTAAATTAGTACCAATTTGTGGCTTTCATTTTCCAGCTGATCATTGGAAGATAAACCAGACTTTCTACATGTTAACGAATCTGCATCTGCTTCAAGGTCACCAATTCCAGTGTTCATCTTGTAGTCACTATTGCTGGAGCTGCCACTTATGGAGCTGATGCTGCTACTATTACTATTGCTACTACTGTTATAACCACGCTGAGCATGTATGCCATTGGTTTCAGTCCAATATCCTTCCAAAGAGTCCATATTACCAAAACTGCATAAAAGAAAAATACAAGGTCAAAATAAAAATGCAGGGACCAACTATCAACATCATCATCATCACTGGAAAGAGAGAGATCGTAGCAAGCCAAAGATGTGGATTATTTATAATCACAGGGAATCCCTTTCTGTTGACTGTATCTGTGTTGTATGTATAGCAATAGCCTACTGTTTTATTCTTATTTTTATTATTTTTTGCAAGAAATGGTAAATTGTATTAAAAGATGAAGAAAAATCGTTACATCTGTATTGTGGACCAGTTGTCCACACAAATGGAAAACCAAGAAAATAAAAAATCTTCCAGTGATGTTTACAATGAATACCCGACCACCCCTATACAGAGCTAAACAGCCTAAGCATTATTCCAAAACCCCTTCCAATTTAGATGAATGAGGAAGAAAGAGGTATCTTAAAACTCTTTAAAAACCAAAACCCAAAGAGAAGCCAAAACTCGAACTCTATCCCACAACCCATCAATGTCGTTCTCTCTTTTTTTTTTCCCAGAAATTATGAACATTTCTTTCTTGCCAAATCACATAAAATAGAGGTGGAACAGTTCATTTCTAAAGGGTTTTGACCTTAATTCCTACTGGCTTGAATTACTTTTATTTCAATTGAATATATATTTTCCTCATATAGAAACTGTGAGAATTTGTGAAGGAAAAGTTGTGTATTAAAATTTGCTTGATATAAAACTTACAATGAGAGGCCTTTATATAGGCATTATACAAACCCATATTAAATACACAACAACACAACTACCAACTACACAATTAATGCTTGGTTGAATATAATCTAACAATAAATACTAATTAGCTTCTCAACTAATTCCAACACTCCCCCTCAAGCTGGAGCATACATGTTGTATGCACCAAGCTTGTTACAGATGAAATCAGCACAAGAACCATAGAGAGACTAGGGTGTTTAAAGCGCTGCTGGAGAAACGCAGCAGGAACATATATGGTGACTTGGTTGTTTAACGTCGTTGGAGAATGCACAACGAGACAGATGTGGAGGTTTGGATGGTTTAACATCGCTGGAAAATGCACAGCTGAAAAGTTTAAACTATTCCAGAAAGCTCAAAACATCTAAAGAAAACTTGCCAAATCACCCCATAACAAAACCCCGAAAAAAGTCAGATGTGGAACTTGGTGCAAATAAAGGATAAGAATTAGCATTTCGTCGTCACTGATATTGTCAAGATTGCCAAAGAAGATGCGGCGCGTGAGGCTCAACATATATAGCGGTGTGTGTTCCCCACGCGCCGACTTGAACGATGGCTCTAAAATTGAGATACTAGAACCTAGAGAAAGATTGGCTCTGATACCATGTGAGAATTTGTGAAGGAAAAATTGTGTATTAAAATTTGCTTGATATAAAACTTACAATGAGAGGCCTTTATATAGGCATTATACAACTACCATTTTAAATACACAACAACACAACTACCAACTACACAATTAATGCTTGGTTGAATATAATCTAACAATAAATACTAATTAGCTTCTCAACTAATTCCAACAGAAACAATAAATGGGCACCAGTAATCGCAAGCAAAAACCAACAAAATATACAACGCACTTACCAATGCATGAGGAAAGATGAACCAGCCATTGTTGGCCCTATCCAATTTTGAAGCCAAAATCTGTAAGTTACATCATCAGTGTCAGTTTAAGCAACATAGAGCAACACATCGAGGAGGTAAAAACCAAGGGAAAAACTGAAAAGAAAAGAAACAAAACAGGCATTATGAGATCCCATCATGACAAAATCTTGAACTTTTAACCATGTACCAAAATCATGGATTACTCAAGTGAGTGGTTCTAGTCTAGCCATATAGGTTTATGTGTGTCCATGTGCACGTGCACAGAGGACATTAGAGGAGGGAGGAGAAGGGAATCCAGAAGAGAGAGACATAAGCAGCGATAACAAGGATGGTAATACACAAAAGTTTTTGCTTTCTATCAAAAGATAAAAGCTAGCAGCAATAACAGGGATATTAGTTCTTAATACAAAATTCTCAAATATACTTGAACATCATGAAATCAATCATTTAGTCAAACAACAATGAACAGTATAAGTGTATGCCAAGATCACTAGAAGCCCATGTGGACCACTGGACTTGAAGAGCGCCTCCAAGGCTCCAACACAGCCCAAAGACCAAAACCTTTCTTAAAGAGTTGATATAAAATGAAAATTAATTAGCACAGAATTCAAATGTACCTTCTCAGAGAAGATCTGGAGAATGATGTTTGCAAGACCGGGACAAGCACTGCTTCAGCTGGATAAATAAATGTCTTTTCATAAGCTGACAAGCTATCTGGTGATCCCTTTAAATCACCTCCCCCTACAGGTGGAGATTCCGAAACGTTCTGCTTTTGTAAATTCCTTAAGGAGTTTGAGTTTGTTTGTGATCCCTTGTCACTTCCAAATCTAGGGCAACCAAGAGTAACTTCAACATAGCAATTTTGCCCATTTAGTTGGCAATCAGAACCTGGAGAAACATGATACGGTAGACCTATACATCCATTTGAAGTCCTAAACTTGCCAGCACTAGAGAAGAATAGAACAGTAAAAGAGTATATTAGGGGCTTTCAATGAAACGAACCAAAAGAATACAAGGGTGTAAAAGATTAAATTTATTGGTTAAGAAAAATGATCTTGTTCACCTGAAATACACTTGCTTGACAAGGTCGGTGGGACAATATCCAGTGAGCCTACCACGCATACCATGAGGAGAAACAATCACTGCAAAAAACCCAAACAAAATCAGAGGAGGTGACCATGTAGTGAAGATTTCTTATTGGCGTCCTTAAACAACCATGATGCATTTGACTTGCACAAAGTTACTTATTATTTGAAAAGAATGCTTTTAAAACTATTCTTTTTACCTCTACGAACTAAAATTAATCAAATTCAATGCAAACCCCAGCCCCAACTTAAGTAAATGAAGACAAAAGAAGCATCTTGAATTGTCAGAGTCCCAAAAATAAGCTAACTGAGCTCTACCCCACCAAAAAAAAGACATCAAGCTCTCTCTTTGGAAAATAAAGCATGACAGGTGGTTCACTTTTGTACAAACCTTTTCATTTACTTCAACATGCTTTGCTTCCTATTAAAAAAGTAAGGAAAAAGGAAAAGGGAGAGAGGGGCGGCCATTCGAGCAGTAACCTACTTAACCTCAATTCAAGCACAGAAATTCCAGCAAAAATGGACACCAACCTGGAAGTCTGAAGCTGGAACTACTATTGGAAGAAGGCTTAAAGCCCTTTTCCATGTCACTACATGAAAGCGCACGGATATACCTAGAAACAAACAATATGATATCAATTTGGCATGCATACAAGGAAAACTATTGACCAGACCAAATGCGACACTGTAGAAACGGGATTACTGAAAAACAAATTGAAGTATGAGCTTTCACGAACTTTGCAGATACTATAGCATGGACAAAAATTGCCTCTTCAGTAGCAGCAAAGATGAACTCAAATGTTGGGTGTCCTCTCCTACAAAAACAACAACCAAATCAAAAACTCTGACAAGTTCTTCCAAATCCAACTACTAAGGCCGCAATTACCTAATTCTTGGATAACTAGTTGAAGAAGAAGAATAGAGGAATAATGAAAACAATCAAGATCCCAAACAAGAGATCATTTTTTTAGGTAAAAGAGATGAAGTTTAACTTTATGACAACAACCACATTCCTGCTGTTTCAAAATTTCAATTTCAAGTCCCATGTATAATTTCATGCTTAAGTCTTGCCTCATTGCAGTTTAAGAAATTCTGCTAACGTGTTTTCTCTCATTATCAGGTTAGCACCATAGATAAAAACCCACAGACAAACATAGGAATCATGGATGTAGTGATATTTTTGCTCAAAAATGTACCGATTACAATATAATAGTTAAAAATATATACAGCACAAGAAATCAAATCAAATAAAATAAGGCATGGATCATCAATGACAGTTAAAGCAGGAGCAGCTGTGAAAAGAATGGCATAACTATAGTACTATACAAACCACCAACTTACAAGGGGGGAAAAGAAGAAATGTGCATAGCATGAGATAAAGATAATACATTTGCCAACAAAACAAAAACTCAACTATATGCAACTTTTATACATTTTAAGAAGGGAATTTTTCCCAAAACAAGGATGAAGGTCCGAAATCCCTCCTAATAGTGTTTCCCAAATTTCATCGAATGCGTAAACAAATGTATAAGATGTATACTTTACAAAACCCACTGTGAAGAGAGGAAAACATGACCCAAGAGAAAAACAAACTGGATTAAAAATGATGGGTGATGCTTAAAGTATTATCAACTCTTATCAGCAACTTTACAGAAGCATCTGGCCCTTCAAGAATAAACAAAAATTACTGACAGTCTCAGCGGCAGAGAAAATGGAGACAAAATACTAGCTCTCTTCGAACACCGCCTATTCCATGCATTAACATCCTATATGACGAAGCCTCTTTATATCCTGTTTAATCTTGTTGAGTGTGAACTACAAGAATATTTTCTGTTCCACAAATTATGTCCAAGGTTGTTAAAGGCGACAGACGCACTGAGGCGATCAGAGCCAGAAAAGCGAGGAGAGAGGCGTACGCCTCACAGACACGAGGCTCAAGTTTATTAATAATATTTTAAATTTGTAATATATGCATCATTCACTTATGAAAAAAAAAAAACAACAGATAATAATATTTTGACATATGCTCAGCTTTTATATTACTTCTACTTGTCTAATTCATAATACTTGACAAAATATGCACAGTTCAAAACTTCATATTCAAGAAAATAATAAAAACAAGCGTAATTAAAAATATGCATAGTTCAAGTTCATGAAAATGAAAAACAACAAGCATTAAAAAAAATCTACTGTAAAAAGAATCGTAAATAAAGAAAATATAAAAGAAATAATCGTTAATAAAGAAAATGGAAAAATAAAGAAAAATGATAAAGAAAGAAACAGAACTAACAAAAGTTTAAAAAAAGAACTGTAAAAGAAAAAAGAAATGCAAATGTAAAAGAAAGAATTGCTAATAAAGAAAATGGAAAAAAATGAAGAAAAACAAAACTGAAAAAGGTAAAAAAGAAAAATAAAATGGAATTATAAAAGAAAAAAATACAAATGTAAAAGAAAGAATAATAAATACAGAAAATGGAAAAAAAGAAAAAATATGAAGAAATAAACAAATTTCAAAAAAAAGTAAAAAAACTGACGAAAAAACCGTAAAACCATGATGCGCGCCTCGCTGCGCCTCATGTCTCCTAGCTAGAGTCGCCTCGCCTCAACCAGTTATATGCGCATCGGCGATCGCCTTATGCGCCTCTCGCCTCTCGCCTCTCGCCTCAGTGCGCCTCTAACAACACTGACTATGTCATGCTAGACAAGCTACAAAGTTAGACATCTTCTTACAAGGAAATCCTCTGCTAACGATTATGTCATGTGCTGAATTGCACTCATATGTAAGTCACTACTACTGTTTATTTACCGATATTGTAAGTGTATTCTCTTTTTAAAAGAAGCTTTGAAAGAATTAGTCATTTCTAGAAACAGCAGTGTCGTTAGAGGCGCACTGAGGCGCGCCTCGAGGCGAGTGGTGCACAAGGCGATCGCCGATGCGCATCCAATTGGTTGAGGCGAAGCGAATCCAGCGAGGCGACGTGCGGCGCAGCGAGGCGACGTGAGGCGCAAGGAGCATCGAGGCGCGCGCATCATGGTTTTTTGATTTTTTTTGTTAGCTTTTTTACTTTTTTAATCCAAATCTGTTTCTTTCTTCATTTTTTTTTTCTGTTTTTCCATTTTATTTATTTATGATTCTTTCTTTTATATTTGTATTTCTTTTTTCTTTTATAATTCTATTTTATTTTTCTTTTTACCTTTTCCAGTTTTGTTTCCTTCTTCATTTTTTTCATTTTCTTTATTTACAATTCTTTCTTTTACATTTTTATTTCTTTTTTCTTTTACATTTCTTTTTTTAGCTCTGTTCTTTCTTCATCTTTTTTTCTTATTTACGATTCTTTCTTTTATATTTTCTTTATTTACAATTCCTTTTTCAGTTATGTTTTTTTAGTAGATGTTTTTTTAATGCTTGTTGTTTTTCATTTTCTTGAACTATGCATATTTTTTATTAAGCTTGTTTTTATTATTTTCTTGAATTTGAAGTTTTGAATTGTGCATATTTTGTCAAGTACTATGCATTAGATAAGTAGAAGTAATATAAAAATAGAATATATGTCAAATTATTACTATCTATTTATTATTTTTTTATATTTACAAGTTAATGATACATATATTACAAATTTAAAATTATCATTAATAAACATGTGCCTCATGTCTGTGAGGCATGCGCCTCGCGCCTCGCGCCCCTCGCCTCGCGTCTCGCTTTTCTGGCTCTAATCGCCTCGGGGCGCCTCTCGACTTTAACAACCTTGAGAAACGGAGAAAATTTTACGGCTCAATACCTTTAAATTACCACCCAAGACACAAAGTAAGCGGTAATCTGTGGGTGGCAATTAACTACTGAAGATATAGAGATCATTACTTGCTAAAGAATGGCAATAGATTCCAAATCATTTATCATCAAAATAAAAGACCAGAGGGTACAAACTAAATATATGAAACAAAAATCCAAAATCCATCATTGGTTTAACAATTCAGGTGCTGGTGCAGCATACTTGTGAACAGAATAGATATATCTAGCTTCTGGAAATTGGTCTGAACCAAAGGCTTTCTTGAATTCAGTTGAATTGGAATGAAAAATGATAACAATGACAGTAAAAACCTTGTCAACGCACAAAATCAACGAGTTACTGAAACCAATTTATCATTGTAACAATGACAGCAATAACCATCATTTCGCCATTCAAATCTACTTGAACAATTGATACTAGTATACTACCACTACTCAACAAACAATGTAACAAACCTGAAAGATTCCTCGCTTTGAGATGGCTGATACTTCGAAAATACATCTCCAAATCTCAAGTAGGAAAGTCCAATCAATGCTCTGTACATTTCAATATAGCAGGTCAAGATATAACCATTTTCAAATTTATTTTCAAGGTCTAGGAAAAAAATGAAATCAAACCTTTCTATGCAGTTCCTTAAAGCCTGAGAGAGGGCAGCCGCAACCTCTTCTGAATCCCCAGGAGCCAACCAAAGTCCAGAAGCAACAACTTCACAAAACAAATAGAGGATAAATAGAATATAACACCATGATCATAAACCATAAATAAAGATGATATATTGCCATATTAAAGCAGGATAATACTTTGAATGAAACTAATGGCTAAACATAATCTACCCAATAAATAAAATAAAATAAAATAAAATCTACCCAATAAAAGAACAAATAAAGATATTGGAAAAAAAGTAAATGATAACAACTAATACCCAAAAGCATATGATACCTCTTAATCTAGATACAGCAGCTTGAGCGGTTTCCGCAACAGATGAATGACGCCCCGGACGAAAAAGCCAGAGTTTAATTTTCTCATCTGTGTGGCAGATACATGATAAAGTAAGATGGCTGGTTATAGTGCAGAAAAGTGCATGGCTGATTATAGTGCAGAAAAGTGCATGGAAGGTCTTTTTTCTTCCCAAGGTGCATAACAAAGAGGGTCAGTGTCAATTGTGCTAAGACTTTCTTTCTCTTTTCTGCCCAAACAACATAATATAAAAGCATCTGTTCGAAAACTACTAATTGCATTTCATACCAGGATTGTGTAAACCTTGTGATGGATCCCAAGGTCCAACAAAGGAATTTGTCCATGCGCTAAGAAATCCCTCCTTCTGCAATTGCATATGAGAAGAAAGCACCAGAAATGTAGCAGCATCTTTTGGGTCCACTTTTACACTGTTTCACCGCAAAAGATTTTAAAGTTTAGGAGTGCTTTAAAACAGGAATTAAATATACATTCTTATTATTCCTATTCACATGAATTTGATATAAGTCTGATATAAATCACTCTAGGTTCCAACCTTTTATCAGGCAGAGCATTCAGATCAGATTCATCGGGGAGAAACTGGAACCATGACACATGATGAAGACCTCCCTGTAGAAATGCCAATGACATCATAGAGCGAAATACACATACAAAGCTGAAAATGAAAGGACAAGAGCATAACAAATTACTGCCATAAATGCCAAATGTGAAAGCAAAAAGAAGTCCACATCATTAAAGACTAACCCAATATTACATTGTTCTTTTCACTGTTTCCATATTTATCACGGATATTATATGATCATCGACAAGCATTCAGGTTCTCCAACTTGTCAAACAACTTACTAGGGGTGTTCATGGGTCGGGTCGGGTCGGGTCGGGGTTTTTTGAATTTTGTGTCACACGGGTCGGGAAACCCGAACCCGAAATTTGAGAGGTGAAACCTAATCAGGTCGGATCGACCAAAAAAATAAAATTATTTATTTATTTATTTATTTTGAAATATAAATATTAGTTATTTTATGTCCCGAAAATTATCATATATATAAAATTTCAAGACAACAAAAATAATAAATAAATGAAATAATAGTAAAAACTTAAAAAAAAAAAAAAAAAATTAGAAAAATAATAAAAATATTATAGTGACGGGTCGGGTTTTAATATCAAACCCGTGACTCAACCCGCAAATTTCAGGTCGGGTCGAGTTAACCCGAAAAATCATTAATTTTTTTAGAAACCCGCGCGGGTTGGGTCGCGGGTTGACCCGAAAATTAGCACACCCCTACAGCTCACATAGCATCTTGATTACAAACAAAAAAATATATTAATCATTCTCTGAATTATATAATAAAATGCCAGTATATTGACAGAGATTACTTTGTGGATGCCAACTAGTTCAATTGGTAAACTCGAATATTCTGTGTGAAAACAAGAGGACTAGGGTTCGAATCCCACTCACATGGGGTGGAGAGGGAATTGGATTGCCATTAAGATATAACTTTAAAAAATGGACAAAACTTGCACATGCATAGTAATTGGAGCCTTTTTCGTCTTTGAATTTGATTTTTAATCCATTAGCTTGTTTATCACAACAAAGTAGAGCCAACCCATACAATTTTTCGTTGACTATACTACATGCCACAAAAGGTTTCTATCATTGCAGCAAGCTCAAATATTTACCAAACAACATCAAATATTTAGTTAGAAACATTATGTTATAACCCATGAACATGCAATATCCTATAGTCTGTCCATTTCAAGTAAAGGTCACATCCCACCAAGGAAGAGAAATCTAATGATAAATGATAAAAAGTATAGTTTTTTTCTAAATATGTATACATATATTGAAAAGGATAAGCCTTGGTGCAACGTAAGGTTACTCCACTGTGACCTGGAGGTCAAAAGTTTCTCGTCTTGAAAACAGCCTCTTTGCAAAACAAGCAAGGGTAAGGTTGTGTATATTGATAATTGAATCCTCTCCATAGCCCACAATGTGAGAAGTCTCGTATGCTGAGCCATCCTATTTTATGTATATGATGAATGTCCGACAGCAGACATGTGCAATCCCTCACAGACACCTAGAAACTACTGGGTCAGGGTGGTCCCAAAGTATTGACATTAGACCAGAAGCAAGTTGAAGAGACACCCACCCCCCTTGAAATTAATAAAAGTTCAGGCCTGCCTAAAAAGACCTAGACTATGGTTTTGCAAAGACTGGTAATGACAATAATGGACTTATTATCCAAATATACAACAGAGCCAAAACTGATGGCCCGCTGGCCGCTTCTGTACTATTATTAACTAATAGGTTAATGCATAGAAGATAAGTTTTACAATATAGCTTCATCCAGAAGTAGCAAACAGAATCTCCCAACAACCAATCAGAATCTCCCAATGGCCCTCCGATTATATAATATAGTTGACATGACAGTTAGTAAATCCCCCTATTCATAGAACCTAAACTAAAACCACCAAGGTAATAATTCAGGAAAACTCATAACCTATTTCAAAATTCACATTCACAATCTAATGGCATAAATAAGATTCCCCAAACCAATCTCAGATTCAAATACACTAACTTTCACCCCAAGTCCCAGACAAAGAAGGAATATTCTTCAACGCAATTAGATTCCAAACAATGTAAGCAAAGCAAATCGTTTCTTCACCAACAGTATCACTGCAATATACTACCATGAGCAAGCTATCAAAAGACTGAACCAAACCAACAGAAAAGGGGTCTCACTACTGTACCAGCTAGTAAAACACCTGACAATTCTATGTTTTACATTCCTCAGCTCACAGGAAGTCCGATCATACAATGCTACAGGCTACAAGTGCCACATTTAACATCATGAAGTACAATACAAAACGTTAAAAACAACCGCTATCCAGGTGACGTTACTAGGATTTTACTGGAATCATATCCTAAGATCGACACATACATACACAAACATATAGGCAATAAAACAACATGGTAAATGAGCAGAGCTATTTAGACAAACAAGATAAAGAAACATACAATTCTAAACACATTGGTCCACATCACTTATAATTCAGCTAAACCTCTCTTCTTAAGGAAACCTCCTGCACTCTCCAAAGCCTTTTCTCAACACATAACTTCACCTGCAAACAAATACAACTCTTCACACACATGTAACAACAATAAACCACAAACTTCAAAATCTCATTCAATTGTACAGCAACGCATACAATAAAACATAATTTGAAATTTGTAAATCTTGAATGATATAAAAGATTTGATCCAAAACCCTAATTGACCGTTACGTATCCGAGGATTCAAAACCTACTGGAATTTTTGCAAGAGAATCGAATTCCGTGGAGGAGTAGATTTTCTCACAAAATTTGCCAGCGGCTTCTCGCGAAACAAACGGAAATTAAAAATGAAAAAAAAAAAATTATTGCGAGTCGGTAACCTCTTAGTAAGTGGCGAATTGGAATCGAGAATCGGATCAAGTAGTTGCTTGAGTTCACCCGAGTTTCTTTTCAGTGTTCGATTTTTTGGTTTGGGTTTGGGTGTCGTTTAATTTTTATTTAATTGAGAATTTAGAAGGAAGCGTCACGACTCACGAGTTAAAAGTCTCGGGAAGACTCAGCAACTTTAATCCGAAATCAGTTCCAAACCCGAATCTGTAATATTACAACTTTTCATCTAGACCCCCTATCGGTGGATTATCATTTCCATACCTAAAGTTTTACAAAAATCTTTTAGGGTGAGAATAAGAAGTCTAGGATTGAAACTTAGTTTACAAGGGTAGAGAGGAGATTGGGTTGCGTTAAATAATACTATATATATAAAGAATTTGGCCTAAAATTAAATTCTAAATCTAAACATTTTATATAACTTCATTTTAAGAATTTGTCTATGGTTCCTAAAATCGAGAATCGCGACTGCCCTTTAACTTCATTATCTCATCGTTAATATAGTGTGATTAAAATTACCCATTGATTAATCAAGAAAAAATCAATAAGTTATCAAGAGCAAAGCTTGATGAACAAAGAATTTAAAGAACCAAAATGTAAAGAAGGAATTAGGCCTGGGCACTGTCGGATTCGGATCGGATCGGATCGAATCGATCCGATTCGATTAAAACGAGTAAATTAAATTCGATAAGGTTCGAAATGGTTGTCAAACTCGAATCGAACCGATTCGATTATTTTTCGGATCGGACATATTTGATTTGATAAGATATCCGAATTTGATAAGATATCCGAATTTGATAAGGGATCCGAATTTGATAAGGGATCCGAATTTGATAAGGGATCCGAATTTGATAAGATATCCGAATTTGATAAGGGATCCGAATTTGATATATCAAAATCAAATATTAAACTTCTCTTATGCTTAACCACTCACACTATTATATTAATTTTACATTAATATAAAAGTTCATGTATGCCCACTGCAGTTACTGTTAGCAAGTAACAAAAAGAATAAGTAAAGAATGCTTGAAAAAGCACACATCATTGCCAGTAAAATATTAAAATGTACACCCAAATCCTGAATACTATGCCAGAATGTAAATCATTCACAAACATCTCAAAACATTAAGTAATTTGGCACACCAGTAGGTACAATTATAAACCCTAGATTATTATCTGTTCATTCCAAATTCCAGCAAGAAACCCAACAGAAGCTCAAGTTATCATCATCACAGTTTATAGTTCAAAACTTCAAATCAAATCACACCTAGGGATGGCAACAAGACCCGGACCCGGCCCGGGTCCGCATGGACCCGGACGACCCGGGTCCGGAAATAAAAATCCGGACCCGGGTCTTTAAAACGAAGACCCGGGTGATTCCGGGTCCGGACCCGGGATCACTCGGTCCGGACCCGGGTCTACCCGGGTCCGGGAAAAAAAGAAAAAAATAAAAAAATAAATTAGATTTAATAAAAATATATAAAATATTATGCATATATATATATCTAAATAATGTAATTTAATAAAAAAATTAAAAGAATTGAAATAAAACTAATAAAATTGACAAAATACAAATATAAATATAAAAAAATACAATTAAAAAAATAAAAAAATCAAAAAAAAAAAAAGAATGCGGGTAAACGGGTCCGGACCGGGTCTACCCGGATCCGTACCGGGTAGACCCGGGTCCGGACCCGGGAATATTTACCCGGGTCCAGAACCGGACCCGGGGTTGTGAAACCTCTTCCGGATCCGGACCCGGGTCCGGCCGGACCCGGGTCCGGATCCGGATTTTGCCATCCCTAATCACACCACAACCAAAGCCAACAAACCTAGTAATACTAAAATGTACACCCAAATCCTGAAGTAGATGGAACATGGAAGATTTGGAAAAATAAAAACCTAGACATTAAAACAAACTGAAGTGAATATATAGACTATAGAGGGAGAGGAGAGGGAAACCAGAATGAAACAGAACAACAAATCTCTTCATGAATATCAAGTCTTATCCAACAGAAATATAGAGGCCTACTTATAGGCAAGTCACCAGTATAGCACTAAACAGCAAACAAGGCAAAAGAAAAGGAAGAAACACAAGGTCGCCTAATTAAGAACATGAACAAACTACTAATATAAAGTACCAACAGGATGACTCATAAACCCTACAATAAGTAACTCCATCTCATTCATTCTTTCTGTGATAAAGACAAAATAAAAGTTAATCAAGAAGAAAGAACAACCCCTACTCGCACTTGATTGACCTGTATATATGTCGAACAAACAGAAGCGAGCACGGGAACCCACTACTGTTGGTGCTGGGTGAGCTTCCAAACCCACTCATCTACAATGAAGAGCAACAACAAATTTAAATTGGCAATAATCACTATACTTTCTTCAAAAATAATAAATGACACTCAAATTTATAAGGCACTAAACATGAGAGATATAACTTAGTGGGAGGATGACACTCAGCTCAATGACTCAAAAGTGTTACTTTTTCTCAACAAAGTCAACATTGATCAATTAGAAAGTGGCCTATTTTCTTCCATAAGTACTACTAACATTAATTTATTATATGGAGATAAGTGGATACAAGATCAATCAGCTCACCAAACTCACAATCTTAATTAACCAAATATATAAAAAGGTCAAATTGCTTAAACAGAAAGATCAGTCTCAATCTCATTTCAATTCAAGTAATCATTAAAAGGAAGGGTAATTATACAAAAAACAACTTTAGGCAGAGGGGGAAATTCTCCTTCATAACCAACATTGCGTTTATCATTCGCAAATCTTAATCTCAAAGGCAGCGAATTGGTCCTAAAATCCCAATATCAATTACTCATATTGAGTATTGACTGACACAAAATTGACATGAACTGGCAGAACTGCAATGTTTGCACAAAATAATTTTTCAACTTTGCCTCTAGCATGTATTTTACAAATTTCACAGAAAGTACTAACTAGTAAGCTTCAACGGGTTTCAATTTGCTTGTGCTCAAAATACTACTAATCACTAATCAGTCCATGAATCGAAGAAGACCACAAAATGAAATCAAATAAATAAAATAGTCATAAAAAAACGGTTGAAGAAGAAGACATAATAGTCGAAGAAGAAGACATGCAACAACAACAAATGAACAAAGTGCCAACTGCAAAGTTTACAGATGAAGAATAGATGAAGACTCGAACCTTCAATGGCTTCCTAACTCGAAGAAGAAGGTCGATTGGTCGAAGATGAAGAGGCAGTGAACTGGTTTGAACTTTGAAGCTTCGGCAGTGATGGTACAGATGGAGAATAGATGAGGACTCGAACCTTCAATGGCTTCCACTCAAGAAAAAGAAGGTCGATTGGTCGAAGATGAAAAGGCAGTGAACTGGTTTGAACTTTGAAGCTTCGGCGGCGATGGTACAGATGGAGATGAAGACTGGTTCAGTGGTTTGTACTTTGTAGAATATTGACCTAATTTACTAATTTAGATTTGAAGACTGGTTTTACACTTTTACTAATTTAGGTTTCACGCCAAAATGAAAACGACGTCGTTTTGGAACTTCCAAAACGACGTCGTTTTTATACCTAATTTAATTTTAAAAAAACGGAAAATCCGATCCGATCCGAAATCCGATAAACCCACTCGTCGCGATTCGATCGGATTCGGTATCTTGATCCGATCCGAATCGATTCGATTTTATCGGATCGAATCGGATCGGATCAGGTCCGATCCGATCCGATGCCCACTCCTAGAAGGAATGAATCACTTAAACAAATATCAAAGAATCAAACACAATGTTTACGTGGTTTAGGTTTGCAACTACATCCATGATTGAAACAACCTCGAGAAAGGACTTTTATTATTGGTGATTTCACAGCTCTCTCTCTCATTATAGAGAAGAAACCTCTCATACACCACTTTTTTTTTCTTTTTTAATTACATGTAAATCCTATCACTCTCCTCCAAGTAATGAGGTAACTCCAAACTCTAAGTCAAAAATAAACGGCTATAACCTGAATATATATATACACACGCGTGAGCCAAATAAGTTAAGACTTACGTTTCAACAACAAATCAAACCTTAAGAAGTACTGGAATAAATCAGTTTTAATCCCGCTGCTAATTTTGAGAAAGTGCAACGCTATTCTTTAAATCTTCCATGGCTAAGCAATATATTTAAATCCCCTTTAAAAAATATATATAAATCTATATCATAAAAGAAAATAATAAATTTTATGGTGCATTTAAGAACAAAATTCTCTTCTCCATTAAGGCAAATGAATGAATAAATGGGTGGTCAAGGTTTATACAGCACAGTGAATTCCGATTAACAAAAAATCGGAAAAATCAAAATCAATACAGATTCCTGATCCAAAAATAATCTGAAATATTCATTCCACTTAAAAAACCATGGCAACAAGGAACATTTCCAACATAGGATATTAAAAAAAATCCAAAATATGAGTTCAGAGTAACAAATTTTATTTAGTTTTGACATTTTTTCTGACGGTTTTTCCAAGAGAATCTCTCTCAAAATCAAAAATGTTATCAAGAGTATCCTACTTTGGTCGTGCCAAAAAAAAAAAAAATTCATACAAACAACAGTTTTAGAAGTCCTAAATCAATTGTCCTGTAAAGAATTCCAACTCAACGGTTTGAATTTTCAGGGACTGAAGTGCAATTACCCGCCTGAAATACAAACGAAATGTCAATTTATTTAATACGCGACTCCATCAGAAAGCTTCATTCCCAAAACTATAACCCCACTTTCTTCTCAATCTTTTGGATCTGGTTGAGGAATATCCAAGTCATCTGCAAAAACAAACATCAGGGAGATGAGAAAACGTGATAAGTTGGAAGATCGTGACTCAAGGCCAAGTACACAAGTTCAGATAATGACACGAGAGAGATATATTACCATGACATGGGGGGCAATCCGAACACAGTAAACTGGGAAACCGGTGTAAAATTTGAATGGTCCTCCGGACTTGAGAGTTTTCATTGCACAGTCCAAAGAGCCGGTGTATGGATACTTTCCCTCAGCATCAGGTTGCATTTTCTGAATTTGGGTTTTCACATAATCAAAGGGTAAACTACAAGCAGAAGCAAAGAAACCTGACACAGTACTTGCCCCTGAGAACAAATAAAATAAATCAAGACATTAGCTGAGTATAAGATGAATCTTCCCAAGGATCAAAGAATATAAATTACGACACTTAGATCCGAACCAACACACTACGTCCTGTATCACTAATTGAAAACTTGAGGAAAAGGACCACACATCCCTGGTCGCATATTTCATGATCAACAACACCAAGTTTATAACAACCATGATATACAGGAAAACATGATTCACTTCCACATTGAGAACTCTACTTTGGATGTTTCCCATACTTTTCATGTTTCTAGCAATTGATTTATAGAAGGACCCAAACTAAAGACTACATTATTAACCAAATAAGAGGATATGATCACAACAATGTCAATCACCAAAAAAAAAGGAGACGAGTAAAAAAAATAATTGATGATATTAATATTAACATAATATTCCGGATAAAACTATTAAGCAACTGACAAACTGATTAGATTCGCGATATCTACAAAGTATCTAAGACAGTTAATCTAAAGTCATCGACATGTTTATTCCTAAACTGAAAGAACTAAACAGTGTCAAAGCACCAAGCAAAAGCAGAGCAGATGAGAGCAAGCCAAAATGATTGCAAACTGGTGATTGAAACTTGAAGTGAAGAACGGGAAAAAATGTTAAGAATAGCTCTGTCAGACAAATCAACCGAACACAGAAACACAAAAACTCACCCTTTGAAATCAAATATATCATCTACATTCAACATTGATACATTGACCAAAGAGGTCTGGAAAACAACATAGGATATCTAATTCACATATCCTTAAACACACATCTACAAGAGCACGATAAGTAACTTGTTTGAAGAGTAAAATGTAAAGAATTTTTGCCGGCACAATCTAACTACCACTTTCACACCCCAATCATTCACACACAACCTTTCAGGAGGGGGGGGGGGTGCTTAATCTGGATGAAACAAAAGAAAAGTTCCATTTATATAAAACTGAATGCAAATAACACATTTCAAGAATCTTTCATAACTCCTACCAAATCTCTCACATATAAATCCTTCTACTGCTTACAACATACCATTTAAATTCAATATTATTTTCCCACTTGCCTATCTCAGAAAATGATTGGTTTCAGATATAGAGTTGAGACTTGAGATCACAACAACGTTACCAAAAATAAAAAACTCGACTGCAAAAATATTTGGAAAAGAAACCTACCAACCACTGTAGGAAGTTCACCCATACCGCACGAATCCCTGAAAAACTCAACACTTTGATCATATGAGGCAAGCATGCCCATGTTCAATGCCATTGCTCTCACAACAGTGGGGCCTGCACCCTTCCAGAGTGCCAAAACCCCTTCATCTGCGACGATACGATAGAGTGCCTGGAAGGCATTTGTGTAATTTCGGCGTTGAGCTGCAGGCAGAGTGGCATCAGCCTGCATACGAATAAGTGCTAAATCTGCCGGACTACCAACAGATGCTCCAATAGCCCCAGCAGTTAGCCCACACAAGGCTTTCTGATACAAAGGTAGAGGCTTGCCATCGTTGGCTTCAATTGCTTTGTTTGTCAATATCCTAGCAGAAAGAGAGACGAAAATCCAATATAAAGCAAATAACTATAATTTAAGGAGCTAAAAAATAATCCATGCCTCATTACAAAATAAATGCAACTGGGAAGAAATACTCACTTGAATGATCCAAGACGAGCAGTAGTATATGTAGCTTGCCTGAGAAGTCCAGCACTCAGCCCCTGCTCAAAGTGAAGTAGTTTAGATAGGCTCAGTATAGCAATATTTTCTAAATGCCATTGACAATGTCTAACCACTATAAGTTTAGACAACAGATTAGTACAAATGTAGGTTAAGTCATTACCAGATACATATGACTAACGAGATAGCAGTTTCTTGTCTATACAATCTATATCACCATATGTACCGTCACTGAGCACAAAAACTTTTTGTTCTTTTTTTTCAAATCTAAGCTAACCAAATCAAATAAAGATCCATTTATTACACAGGTCTTATCTGCCCACACAAATAACTCAAGACACAAACTTCAATCAGTTCACAGAACCAAACCTTGTAAAAGGCACCGGCACCCTCATTCTTAAGCATGTTCTTTGTCACCGCAGTGGCAGATCCCTGGCCCAGCTGAATTCTCACCTGCAACAACACAAAACAATCAAAATACAAATCTCATTACACCATATCACACAAGAGAGTCGAACACAAACTCCAAAATATACTCCTCATGTAACTGAAACCCCACAAACCAAAACAAGAAAAACCTCCGAAAATACCCATCAAATCAAATATCTAAAACACATCAAAATAACCCACTTGCAGCACAAAAAGATTAAATCTTTCACACATACAACAACATAGAAACACAAACCCATGTCCAAATTTGTGTAAAATTTGTATTACCTTGATCATATCAATGGGCTGAATGACACAGGTGGCAAGCATACCAGAGGCACCACCATTGACAAAAGGCTTAACAGTGGGCCATACACCAGCTGATTGCGGTTTCTTCCCTTCTCCCATGCCGGCCTTTGGATCCAAGAAAGTTGAAGCAAGCTAGACTGCTAGAGAGAGAGAGAAGCGTTCCCTTGAAGAGAGTGTTGAGTAAGGGAGACCGCCTAAATAAAAACAATTTTTTTTGTTCTGTAAAAATAATTGTGTGTGTTTAATTTCGTTTTTACATGTTTTCTATTTCTAATTTATTTTGGTTTTCAAATATATCCAACTTATTTTCATGAATATGAATATTATATTATACTGAAGAGATGGGGGATATAAATTAGAGAATTATGATACATTAGTACACACCGTTTAAAATTAAACGAACAACCATTTTTTTAATTCTATTCTTTTGTTGAGAAAATTGTATCATTTTCTATTGTTTTAAATTTTAATCATACTTATTTAAATTGATATGTGAAAGTTATTAGTGATTTAAAATCTTACCGGGTTATTTTATTATTTATATACTTGAGAATAAAGAATCATTTTATAAGTGTGTCAAGTTTTTTACGCTGTTGCCAAGGAATAAAATTTAATAGATAAAATAATAATTTAAAATTATTGTATTTTTTCACTTTTATGTTGTTTTGTGTGTTTTAAACAAAAAAAAAAAAAAAAAAAAAAAACTTTTTTGTTGTTTTGTATATTTGTAAAAAAACAAAAAAAAAACTTTCTAAATTATAGTCTCATAAATCTGACTTTAAAGGACATGTTTGTCAATTTATAAGAAAATTGTATGGAAAACATATTATCTACTCATAGAAGGCGTTCAAACCGTTACTAGACGTAAAACTAGAGGAGGATGAGAGCTACAATCATAACTACATTTTAATTTACTGTTTTAATTTTCTTTTATTGTTTTAAATTATAACATTTCTTTTTAATAGCAGTATTGTATATTAAATATTAAATATTATTATACATTTCCTTTTACAACATTTCATTTTTTTCAATTAAACCGTAGGGAAGGTAGACTAAATTTAACAAATAAAATCAGAAAACGGTCCAAACTTAACAAAAAATTCCCAGTCGAGAAAAAATTAATTATATGTTTTTATTAAAAAATATATATATATAAAGAAAAAGAAAAGAAGAATTAATTATTCAATTTTACTAAAATAAATAAAGGTTAAAAATGTAATTTGACATAGTCGACTGGTATGTGGGCCAGCATAAAAGGCTGGCGACAAGTGTCATTTCCGGACTCCAAATTTTCATCAAATCGCATTTAACAAATTCTTCAGCGTCAACGGATCAATGAAGTGAAAACAAAAATACCATATAATATATATATATAAAGAACTGAATGCAGAGCAATAGAAGATCATGTTCGCTGATTTGTGATCGAACGAATCGGCTTAAAAGTGTGCGTTAAACAAGAAAAGAAAAAAAAGAAAGAAAAATTAGGGTTCTTGGGTTTGTGGGTATTTTCAAAAAGGCAAAGAAATGAGAGAAATCATAAGCATACACATTGGGCAAGCTGGGATTCAAGTGGGGAATTCATGCTGGGAACTTTATTGCCTTGAACATGGTATTCAGCCCGATGGCATGATGCCCAGGTATATTTTGTAATGCCCTTTTTGATTTTGTGTGTTCAGTTTTGAATATGCTTGTAAAGATCAAAAGTTTATGGGTTGATTTGTTGAAATGTGAAATCTTGGAGGGTTTTTTTGGGGGTAAAGTTTTGGGTCTGTATGAGTATTAAAGATCAAATCTTTGTGGCTGAATTTACGGGAATGTGAGGTTTGCGTGGTGGATTTATTGTGTGTATTGTTTAAAATTTCATTGTTTATGCCTTTTTCGATTTTGTGTGTTTAGTATTGAATGTGCTTGTAAAGATCAAAACTTTTTGTCTGGGTTTTTTTTGTTGGAATGTGATGATAAAATAATGGGTTTTCTTGTGAAAATTTCGGATCTTTATGAGTGTTGACGTTTATGGATTATGGCTTGGTTTTGTATCTGTAATTTTTATTAATGAGCATGCAAAGATCAAAATTTTGTGGCAGATTTATTGGATTTGTTGGTGAAATCATGGGTTTTCATGGCAGATTTATTGTGTTGTAGTGAAAAGTTTGAGCTTTGGGTCTAGATGTGTATTAAAATAGATCTTGATTATGTCCTTGCGATTTTTTCTCTAATGAGCCTGTAAAGATCAAAACTCGGTGGGTTTACTACATTTATTTTAAAAAATGTTTGGGTTTCATTGAGTGTTAAAAATGATTTTGAATAAATGTATTACCGTTTTATGATGTGTATGTACTTTTGTCAATGAATATTTAAGGTTAAGAATTTGTGGCTGAATTTGCAGGGATGTGATCATGAAGTCATGGGTTTTCTTGGTGGTTTACTGTAAAAAGTTGTAGTTTTAGTTCTGGATGAGTGTTGAAGTTGATCTTGATCATCTATCATACAAGTATTAAAAAAATCGGGACTGAATTTGTTGGAATATGATGGTGAAATTATGGGGTTTCTTGGAGGGTTTATTGCATTTATTGTAAAATGTTATAAGTATGGGTATTTATGGGTGCTTTAGTTGATTTTGATTGTACCCTTTGAATATGGGTATGTTTCTTTGTCAATAAGCATATAAAGATCAAAACATTGTGGCTAAATTTGTTGAATTGTGGTGAAGTCATGGTTTTTCGTGGTGCATTTATTGGGTTGATGGTAGAAAGTTTGAGAACTTGGGTCTGGGTGAATGTTAAAGTTGATTTTGATTATACCCTTGTATATGCATTTTTGTTTAATGAGCATATAAGGTCACAGCTTTCTGACTGAATTTCTAGGGATGTGATTGTTGGATCACATTTTTGGGTGGGTTTATTACTTTTGATTATTGTGTTTGTTCTGTGAGTTGTGATGAGTGTAGACATTGATTATATGCTTTAATTGATGTAAATATTTGTTTAATGCCTCATAGAGATCAAAACATTTGAATGGATTTACCGCATTATTGAAAAGGTTTAAATTTTTTCCTTTCTGTGTGTTTATTGGGATGGGCGTAAAAACTTGATAGTGATTATACAGTATAATAATTTTGTAGAAATGATTATTCAGAAGAACCACAATTTACTTTTTGATTTTATGATCTGTTAGTTTATAAAATAGGTTCTTATACATTATAATGTCAAAGTATTTATGATGTTTTTGTGGTTTAATGAAAAGTGTACAGCTAATTTGTATGAATAAATATTAATTATAGCAATATAATAGTTAAGCATTTGGTCCAAAATATTTATATATTCCATTCAATGAAATAATTTATTGGTTTACTTTCCTAGTTGAATGTTTGCACAACTTGATTTTTTATTATGTTTACTCAAATTTAGGTGATAATTATGATGACCTTTTTAAATTTTTTGGTGTGCAGTGACACTTCAGTGGGTGTTGCCCATGATGCCTTCAATACATTCTTCAGTGAAACTGGTGCTGGCAAGCACGTGCCAAGAGCTGTGTTTGTTGATCTTGAACCAACTGTCATTGATGAAGTTAGAACGGGTACTTACCGCCAACTTTTCCACCCAGAGCAGCTTATCTCTGGCAAGGAAGATGCAGCTAACAATTTTGCAAGAGGGCACTATACAGGTAATTGCTTTTTTGTAAATTGCATGAAGCAACATGCATTGGATGTTGGTGGTTTTGATTGATTGTGGTTTTGTTGTGCAGTTGGGAAGGAAATTGTGGATCTTTGCCTTGATCGAGTCAGGAAGTTAGCTGATAACTGTACGGGGTTGCAAGGGTTTTTGGTGTTCAACGCTGTTGGTGGTGGTACTGGTTCCGGTCTGGGATCATTGCTACTAGAATGCCTATCTGTGGATTATGGAAAGAAGTCGAAGCTTGGCTTCACTATCTACCCTTCTCCTCAGGTACCTATAATAGATTTTGAATGATTTAAAGCGATGATAATCTACTTCAATTTCTTTCCATTCATTTCTTCTGTGGTTTGCACTTGGAGACCTGGATCAAGAAATTATAAGCTGTGACCATGTCTTGAATATGGATCATTATATTAAGTCTGGCATCAAAACTTGGAACTCCATAGCTGTTGGTGGTCTTTATTTTTTCTAATAATGGTCACTATCTTGTTATAAATACATATGTACAGATATATTAAAACATAATCGACTTGTACCACCTTTAATTTCAGGTCTCAACGGCTGTTGTGGAGCCTTATAACAGTGTTCTGTCTACTCATTCCCTTCTTGAGCACACAGATGTTACTGTGCTATTGGACAATGAAGCTATTTATGACATCTGCAGGAGATCCCTAGATATTGAGAGGCCAACTTACACTAATTTGAATCGATTGATATCTCAAATCATATCATCTTTGACAACTTCTTTGAGGTTTGATGGAGCTATTAATGTCGATATTACTGAATTCCAGACTAACCTTGTACCATATCCCCGTATCCATTTCATGCTTTCTTCATATGCCCCTGTTATCTCTGCTGCAAAGGCATACCATGAGCAGCTATCAATTCCCGAGATCACTAATGCAGTGTTTGAGCCCTCAAGCATGATGGCCAAATGTGACCCCAGGCATGGGAAGTACATGGCTTGCTGCTTGATGTACCGAGGAGATGTTGTTCCCAAGGATGTTAATGCTGCTGTTGCCACCATCAAAACCAAGAGGACTGTGCAGTTTGTTGACTGGTAAGGAAACTCCCATCTTACTAGCCAGAACTGAGAAATTCTCTAGAGTTATATGACAATTACAAATCTGTTGGAAGTTTTTTTTTTTTTTTTTTGAAAATAGTGTTTGATATGGAAATTTTATCGCTGAAAGTGAATCCATCTTCGAGATAACTTTTTTCCTTTTATGGTTGCAGAAAATTATTTCACTATATCACTCTAAACTTTAGTACTTCTATATTACCTCTCAAGTGAGAATGCATACACAACCATATAAGTTTATGTTACCTGTTTGATGTGCTACATTATGACCTCTAACATTTTCCTGTTTGGAACCACAGGTGCCCAACTGGCTTCAAATGTGGCATTAACTATCAGCCTCCAACGGTCATACCTGGAGGTGACTTGGCCAAGGTGCAGCGAGCTGTTTGCATGATCAGCAACAACACGGCAGTGGCTGAAGTGTTTTCACGCATTGATCACAAATTTGATCTCATGTATTCCAAGAGGGCATTCGTCCACTGGTACGTTGGTGAAGGCATGGAGGAAGGTGAATTCTCAGAAGCCCGTGAAGATTTGGCTGCTCTTGAGAAAGATTATGAGGAAGTTGGTGCAGAAGGTGTTGATGATGAAGATGAAGGTGAAGATTACTGATGTACTTGCTGCGTAAGACAGAGAAGGATGTTCATTCTGCAAGGACAATTATATGGAAATTGTTTCAGAAATGTGAGGGTCTGTCCTGAACCCTTGGTCCCTTTTCTTTTTATTGTATTGTTTCTTTTGCTGTTGAATTCTCAAAATTGTGCTTATGTTTTGCTTCAACATGCTTTTAATGGCATCAGTGAAGTGATATTTTAAATTATTCGTTGCACCAACTATTTTCCTTTACTACATCTGTGTGAATGCTATCTCAATTTTGTGTGTGATCATTGTTATTGTGGTTTTCTCGCAAGTTCTTGTCATTCCCCTTCTAGTGTAAAAGGGTTAAGATAGAGCTGCTATTTGTGACTGCTGGATGCATTTGACGTTTTAATATTCCTGTCAATTATTAAGAGTTAAATATATTTTTTCAAGTTCTCATCTTTTTAATTTTTATTTTTCTTTATTTTTTTTTTTAAAGAAAAAGCTTTTTTCTTATGTATTTTGTTAGGGTAAAATATTGCACGACGCAATTGATTGGGCCATGACTCCTTGAAGACCCAGTCAATTGGACATTGGCCTGCCTCTGAAGTCCAGTCGACTAGATTTGATTGCTGGCCTATTAAGGATCTAGCTGACTAGAATTCAGTGAACTTGATAAGTTCAGCCAACTTGCGCATTATTAGCACGTGCCTAATATTTCAGCCATCATGCTTGGAACAAAAAGTATTCCAGTGGACTGATTAAAGGTTTCAGGGAACTAATCCGAAATTATTTAGCTATCCAGTCAATAAGATCTGGTGGCCACACAAGTCCTATTTCTACTAGGATTCGAATCCATTCTTTTACGAGTTATCTCTCAAAAATCTCGAGATTACTCAAAATTTTACGAATTCATTAAAGCTCTAACTTACAAACTTGAGATTCAGAGTCATTGCCTTCACTCCGTTTAGACACGCTCTCCATTCGGCACTCACGGCATGCAAATCGAGATACGAGGTACCACTCTTCCCTTGTTCTCTTTCAGACCATTGTCTTCGCCATTAACTTGAGCGTCGGAGTGTCTACGACAATCACCATACCGGTTGTCAGTCAATGACTCTCTCGTAGCAATTCATAGCAAGTCAGAGACCAGCTCGTCGGACTTCCCAAAAAACCTATGGATTTCGAGAACACTCCTACCAACATTTCCGATCAACTCACCGCGATCATGGACCAATTAAAGGAAAACATAGCAAGGATGGAGGAACTTGAACGGGAGAAACCAAGGCCATCTTGAACTCCTCACTTCCGCATTTAGCTCTCGAGCCCTCCCACGAGTGCAACAAGTAGATGAAGTGACCAAAATGATTGATGAATTGGAAGCGATTATTGCTTCCCGGCTTCCAGGAGTCAAAGTCTCAACTCAAAAAAGTAGAAACAACACTGACGTTCCTTTCACCGAGAACATCGCAGTAGTCGAGCTTCCCCGAAAGTTCAGCGTCCCACACATGCGCATGTACGATGGATCAACTGACCCGAACAAACACATAACCTCCTAAAAGCAGAAAATATACACTATGGTCATCCCACAAGCCCAATGGGAAGCATGCATGCAAAGGGTTTGGGTCCACCCTAGTGGATCCAGAATTAAGTGGTTCACTAACCTAGCAAACTGTTCCATAAGTTCTTTCGAGTCACTTGCAGACTCGTTTGTGTATGAATTCGCCGACAGCTGCGCGATCAAGAAAACATCTGAAGATTTGTATGTCATAGTGCAAAAGCGAGGGGAACCCCTCCAAGACTATGTGAATCAGTTCAACATAGAGAATGTGACCATCATCAACCTTCATCCGTACACTGGTGTCGAGGCCTCCAGAAAAGATTACTCCCCGATGGGAACTCTACCAAAATATAACTCTCTATAAGTGCTCTAGTATGGATGAGTCATTAGCTCGTGTTATGGTAGAAATCAGGCGGAAATAAAATAGGAGGAACATAAGACATATATCTTCTATGGAATATGGCAGGGCCCAACCCTCACCCAAGAGATACAAAGAACAAGATTCGAACCTTCGCCCAAGCAATCGAAGGAACAATGGGAGAGGTGATCATCAACCACTCCCTTGATATGACAGAAGGACGAAGTTCTACAACATGAGATCTTCTTCATCCAGTCGACCAAAACTTCTAGACTATAATTTTAATGTGTCGTTTGGAGACTTGATGGCCACCCTCAAGAAGATGGGAAACACAATACGATGGCCCGAGCGAAGTCAGGAAAGTACGGGAAAGAAATACACGAGCAAGTGTTGTGAGTTCCATCGAGACTACAGAGACACGAGCAAGTATTGTGAGTTCATCGAGACTACGGACACCTCACAGCTGATTGTGTAGCCCTCATACTAGAAGAGTTACTCAATAAATGATACCTTAAGGAACCGTTGATAGACAAAAGGAAAAAAATAGTAAAAATGAGAGAAGACAGAAACGATGAACCTGCAGCACCTCCACCAATCGACAACTGTGTGAAATTCATCACTGGAGGATCCAGTATTAGCGGAGTATCATATTATTTGGCCAAACGATATGACCGATAAAAGATCACATAAGTTACTTCATCATCAAGAGTAGAAGAAGCACACACCAACCTTGTCATCGGGTTTTCTAACGATCACAGTATGAATCTTCTCAATCCACACCATGACGCCTTAGTTGTATCCTTGCAGGTGGATAACTTCATGGTGCAACGAGTCTTAGTGGATAACAGGTCTTCAACTAACATTCTTTTCTCCGCAGCAATGAAAGAGATTAACATTCCATAAAACAGCCACAACAAATGATCAACCCGATTAGTCGATTTCAGCAAAGAACAGAAGTTCACTTTGGGTGAGATACAACTCTCGATCTATGTGGAAGAAGTCAACAGAATGGAAACTTTCCTCGCACTGGATTGCCCCTCGACCTAAAATGTAATAATGATCTGACCATGAATTCATCATATGAGAGCATTACACTACAATTTTCACCGGGTCATATGATTCTCCACCATGTGGGAGCTAAAAGAGATTAGAGGAGACCAACATGCATCCCAGAGCTATTACTAGAAACCAACCTCTTTATAGCAATTACAGAAGGGCTCCCATCGAGGCAACAATCCATAGCTGAGTCTAGAGAAGCTCGACGAATTACAGATCCACCCGCAACATTATAGCACAAAGTCCAGATAGAAGCACTACTAGATCCAGTCTTACGGGGAAAGTTGATCGAGTTCTTTTCCAATTGACACGATAGCTTTGTGTGGACCACCTTGATATGATCGGGATCAACCCCAATTTGATGACTTATCGACTCAACGTCGACCTAGACTACCAGTAAGACAAAAGAGGAGGAAATTTGCCCCCAATAGAAACAAAATCAGCAATCAGAAAGTTCAGAAGCTCCTGGAGAATGGGGCAATGAAAGAGGTCTAGTGCCCTGAATTGATAGCCAATGTGGTCGTCATGAGAAAAAAAGCGAAATGGAAAGTATGCATCGATTCACAAATTTGAATAAAGCTTGCCCCAATGACTCATTCCATCTCCTCTATATTGATTCCATAATCGATGCAATAGTCGGGCACGAACTGCTTATCTTTATGAACACATACTTGGACTAAATCAAATCCCCATGCATCCAGACGACCAGAAGAATACTTCTTTCATCACTAACAGAGGGAATTCTGCTACAAGATAATGTCATTTGGGTTGAAGAATTTTGGAGCAACTTACTAACAGTTGGTGAACAATATATTTTTAGACTTCTTAGGCAAACCAGTAGAAGTCTACATTGATGACATGTTGGTCAAATCTCTGAAGGCAGAAGATCACTTGAGTCATCTAAAGCCAGCATTTGATGTAATTAGGAGGTTGTGGGAACACATAAACTGGGTGACGCATGCTGTTCCGGGCTCGCGGCCCGGTTGGGGGTACGGAGTAGCCCGCGTAGGACTAAACCGGAGAATAATGGAGTCGCCACCCGGTGTGAACCAGGAAAATGATTTAAGGCCGCACTCACCCCTCGCAAGGGAAGACCTCAAACTGTTGGGTTCGAAATGGTCTCTACTTATGCCACTTGTAATAAATGATTTGTGCAATAATTTAATCGAGTCTAGCAACATATATTCCTAAGGGGTATTTTACTCCTAAGTTCGCATGCACACATCAAAAGTTCATCTAAGTTCACATGTAACATATTTTCATATTTGCATACAACATATTTGCATATAATCTATGTCCCAATTTGCATGCATAAAGGTAAATTAAAATGCGGCAAGCATACAACTTCATGAACATGTTGAATAGGTGAATGCAGAAGCATAAGTAGATAACTACATTGTAAACATGCATCATGGAAACGAACATGTGATCTTGTAAACACAATAAATGACTAACTGTGAGAACATGAACAATCAAAAAGGTAAATGACAAAATGAGTAACCATGCATGAGACGTGGTGGAAGAGGGCATGTTTACCGTGGGTGTTCGTGCGGCGTTCGTATCCGCATTCGAACGGTAAACAGAAGGTTCACGTTCGAGTAGCGTTCGTAAACGCGTTCGAACGAACTGAGACAGAAAACATGCGTTCGTGCGGCGTTCTGGAATGCGTTCAAACGAGGTTACAGCAGTGACCTCTAAAATGCAGTAAACAACATGACACATACGTGAACGGATGAATAGATGACACCTAAATAATAATAACGGGCTAAAAGTGCGGCGAAGTATCTTGGTAAAGGTAGACCGTAGGCTTTTATCCCTCCAAATTGAGGACCTTTAATCTGACTTACTAAGCCCATGCGCAATGCAACTGTTGGGATTTATGTCCTAGAGCTTCATGTGTTGTAAAACGGAATTGATTATTGTAATAATTATAAACGCATTATTCATTTATCAAAGTTGTTTGATTTAAATTGCATATTGTCCAATTGTCTTGTTTACCTTGATTACTCTTGTACCTTTAGACTTAGTGTATGTTTGATGCACAAGAGGATTTAAGTCTAAAGTTAGTAATCTAAATAGTCCATAGAGAGCAAACAAAGAGGGTATTTTGTTTGTGGTATATCTATAGCTGCGGTCCATTCTATACTTGTATGACGACCTTGATCCGGGATCGTTCATGTAGTGACATGGGAATGGAGGCACCTTGTATGATAAGATCATATAGGACTGGACTCAGATAAATACAAATTTCTTTTAATATCCGTTAATCGAAGAAATTCATTTTATCTACTAGATGGTCATATATGGATTAATCTTAATCCTGAGTGTACTACGAACTCCTGCATGTCAGGCTGTGTCCTTTGATTTACTATGGTGAGGTTGGTGTAGCAGTCCCGGCCAATAACTACGTATTTTGGGGATATGGTTTTTTATGTAGCTGGGAACGTTTTACATAGATATGGAATTCACTCCTTCTTACGGGAAGCAGATGAATATCTCTTTTAAGAGTTGATTCGGGACTTGAATAATTTGAGCGCTCAACTTTTCTATTACGAATAGAAAATATTTTATATTCATAATTGTTATGAATTAATTGTTCATTATAGAATCAATGGTGCTTAAGAGACAAAATATTTAGAGGGGTATAACGGACTTATGACCCGGCTCTATTTATGAGATATTCGTGAAGGGCTATATCCATATGTAGTGACTATATCGATGGACATCGAAGTTGTTCGGCTTATATTTCCATCTACGGTAACGAGAGTTCAACTTCGAGTTTTTAGTGGAATAACGCGGAGTTAATAATTCGTAATATTTAATTAAAGAGTTTAATTAATATTTCAGAATTATTGGAGCTCGGAACCGTAGGTCCATTTGGTCCCCGTGCTAGCTCGATTAACTGTAGCAAACCTAATATAATTAGTGTCTAATAATATGCTCACATTATATTTAAATATTATTAATATGATTAATAATATTTTTGTCACAAATGAAAATAATATTAAATTAGTTTAATATTATATTTTCTAATATTTTGATTATAAGATAATCAAATAATAATTATAAGATAATTATTACATCATCATTGATAATGCACAATTATGAGATAATTATGACATCATTATTTGATAATGGTAAATGCATTATCAAGACAAGCCTTAATGGTTTGCCAAATCATCCACCAAGTTTTGTTAATTAGTTTTGACCTAATTACCTAACTTGTTCCATTATCTAATGGATTTGGTTGACACTCCACTCAAGTGTGTTGGCCATTTACAATTGATAAAATTGAGTGGATGTTGATGGAATATTTTTAGTGGATTTTCTCTACCATTCCTACTCAAAGGTTGAGTGATAAAAAGATTTTATTTTTGAAAGTTTTCTAGTTTTTGACACAACTTTGAGAGAGGTAGAGAGAAATACAAAAACACTTGGAATTTTTCTTCAATAGTTGAGAGAAAATTCTTATTCTCAATTGTTGAGATTTGAAAGGAAAAACAAGAGTGAACAAGATAATTGATCTTCTTCATCTCATTTTTCTTAAAGCCAAAAGAATTTGTGACAATATAATTTCTCTAAATAGTTTAGAGTTTGATACTTCTCTAAATAGTTTAGAGGTTGATCTTTGTGAGTGAAGCCCACACTTCGGTTTGTTGGTTTCGAGATATAGCTCGGAAGATTGGGTGGTTGATTCTACGGTAGAATCTCAAAGGAAATTCATCAAGAGTTCGGTGGAGTTCGACTTCAACAAAGGAGAAGGCAGAGAAAATTTTAAAGATCCGGTGCCACTACATAGCCATTTCCGCTGCGCTAAGGAAAGCCGTTTCCAACAATTGGCATCAAGAGCTAAGGTTGAAAAGTGTTCTTAACCCTTCTCTTTTAAGTTTTAAGTTCTTAATAATTTATATGAGATATATATTATTAGAATGCATGTTGTGATGAGTAGGCACAATTAGATTCATGAGATGAATGGTTGTTTTAATGTTCATGTGATGATGAATTTTACTTTGATTCATGTGATGAATGTATTGCGTTGATCGTTAATTTTTTCCGGCTCTTATTTTTAGATTTGGGAATGTAAGACCATAAGGTCATTTTCTTTCAAGTGTTGTAAGTTCATTTCTTTTGTAATAAGTCCAATATGTAACTCAATTTGTAACTTGGAGGAGCCGATGCCGCGAAGGACTTATAAAGAAGACATTCCACAAAGAACTCAACATACCATGGAGCAAGATTTGAAGACCAAGGAATGCCTTGGATTTATTGTACTAATTAGATTAGTATAGAAAAAAAAAATAAGAGCCCGGTTAACGCAATTTATGTATGTATGTGAAACTTCATTCCGTTACGAGTCCGTAGAAAAAAACGGGGACCAAAACGGACTCCGGAAGCTCCCGAACGGAGTAATTAAAGTTTCAGTGTTTTAACACCAGACCGACAGCGTTCGAACGCCAGTAAAACGCAACTCAAACGTTTTGCTACTGCCTGGAAAACGTTCGAACGCACAGAGAACGCTACGCGAACGTTTTCAGCCCAGACCTGGGCATATATATGTTTTAAATTGTTTATTAACATGTCATATAGCCTAGGGTGCCTACTCTTGCATTTTCACATGCCATAACATGTAGACATGCATGATATTCAAGTCATAAAATATGATTTTATGTAAATTTAATAGTTAAATTAGAATATAAGATGCATGTAAACGGATTAATAAGATTAATTGGTTTAAATGTTTAAAATTACGAATTCCAGTTTAAGAACAAATGGACATTATGAGTATATTATTTTCCTTGGTATATCGGATGGAAACCCAGATATAAATTCCATAGCCGCTTCCGAATGGACGGTAATTTGGTTTGTACTCGGGATACAATTCCACGTACCTTTGGAGTAAATAACATACTTATATCTATTAAATGGTTTAATGACATATAGTCCATTAGTTGAATTCTAAAATTTTAAAACCTATAAGTGAACTAATATTTTAATTGTTAAAAATGATTAGACCACTTAAGCAAACTTGATTAAATTAGTTTAATTAAGTTAATGATTAGTAGAGACTAATAAGTATTAGTGAATAAAATTTTAAGTATTAAAATTGGTTAGATCACTAATAATCCACTAGTATTAATAAAGATATGTTTTAGCCGAGCATAATCTTAATACATTAGAAACTAGTGAGATAGAAACCTTAAATTTCAAAATAGTGAGTGGGAGAGGGTTATACCACAATATATCCCACGATCTCCATTGTTATCCAAAAAACGTGAGATTCAATAGGCGCCTTGTGGCAGCTTTGTTCCTGTCCCCCTACGGATGGTGTCCTTATTGGGTCAATATCAAGTTTGGATTCCGAAAGGATAGGGACTCTAGATGTATTTGGTGATTTGACCTACCCTACGGCGGCACTTCACTAGTTAAGTCCAAGGGTTCCGAAATAATGGGTCACACTCACAAAGGAATGGTTAAGTTGTTAATCATAGCATCCTTGATCAAAATAACGGTAGTTGATTAATATAGGAATAAGAGTTATTTCAGATATATTAATCAATTGAGAATGTCTCAATCTATCATGCGAATACTTGACCTACCCTACGGCGGCACTTATTTGTGGGATGATAGATAATCGTGGCATAGTAATTCTTTTAGGTTTCTAATTCATTATACATTGATCATGCATCATGTTTAATTTTATGCCTAAATGTTTGACAATTTCAATATGCGATGAATGAATGATTGAATGCGCGTTTATTATTTTTCAGCCATGGCATCTGCAAATATCTCAATAATCAAACAACAAGAAAAATTAACCGGGGATAATTATGTTAAATGGAAAAGTGACATGAATGCTATCTTGGTCTGTGAAGACCTTAAATTTGTCCTAATGGAGGAATGTCCTCCTGAGCCAGCACTTAATGCTGGAAGAGCTGCATGTAATGCCTATAATAATTGGAAGGCAAAGGAAAAACCAATGAAAAATAAGAACAACAAAAGCTCCAAAGGAACCAATGCCAAAGGAAAATGTTTCCATTGTGAACAACAAGGGCATTGGAAAAGGAATTGTCCAAAATACCTTGCCGAGCTTAAAGAGAAGAAAAACTCAGGTAAATATGATTTACTTGTCATTAAGTCTTTTAGTGGAGGATGATAAATCCGCATGGATTGTTGATTCTGGTGCCACTAACCATGTTTGTTGTTCTTTGCAGCTACTTGACTCATGGAGGGGCCTTGCTGAAGGTAGCTTCACCATGAGAGTTGGGACAGGGGATGTTGTTTCAGTAAAAGCAGTGGGAGATTCCAAGTTAAACTTTAATAATAGTTATTTATGTTTAAATGGTGTGCTATATATTCCTGGTTTTCGCAGGAATTTGATTTCTGTTACAAAACTTATGGAACATGGTTTTTCCATTTCATTTAATAATAAGTCAGTTATTATTAGTAGAAATGGATTAAATATTTGCACAGGAAACTCCGAAAATAACCTATATGTATTAAGACCGTTAATGCATGATTCACTGCTTAATACTGAAATGTTTAAGATTGAAAGATCTAAAACAAAACGGCAAAAGATTTCTCATGATGATACCTATTTATGGCACCTTAGACTTGGTCACATTAACCTTGACCGGATAGATAGACTAATTAAGAACGGAGTTTTAAATCAGTTAAAACTCGGTACTTTACCTGTCTGCGAATCCTGTTTAGAAGGCAAAATGACTAAGAGACCTTTTACTGGAAAAGGGATAAGAGCCAAAGAACCACTTGAGCTAATACATTCGGACGTTTGCGGACCGATGAATGTAAAGGCACGGGGTGGTTATGAATACTTTGTCACTTTCATTGACGATTATTCTAGATATGGGTATGTTTATCTAATGCAGCACAAGTCAGATACATTTGAAAAGTTCAAAGAATATCGTGCTGAGGTTGAGAACCAGTTAGGTAAAAGCATCAAAATTCTACGATCAGATCGTGGAGGTGAATACCTTGATAAAGATTTCGAGGAATTATTAGTTGAGCATGGAATTGTTTCACAGCTCACAGCACCTGGAACACCACAACAAAACGGTGTTACAGAAAGGAGAAATCGAACCCTACTAGACATGATGAGATCAATGTTTAGTTATAGCACTCTACCTAGTTCATTCTGGGGGTATGCATTGGAAATATCAATGTATATCCTGAATGTAGTTCCTTCTAAGTCTATTCCTAAGACTCCCTTAGAGTTATGGAGTGGTCGTAAAGCTAGTTTGCGACATTTCCGCATATGGGGGTGTCCAGCACATGTGCTAAAGAACAAGACTACTAAGTTGGAACCACGTTCACAGGTGTGCCTATTTGTAGGCTATCCTAAGGAAACTAGGGGTGGATTCTTTTATAATCCCGAAGATAATAAAATATTTGTATCGACAAATGCTACATTTCTTGAGGAGGATTATATGAAAGAATTCAAACCTCGAAGTAAAGTGTTACTTGAGGAGGAGTTACTTACTGGTACGACCAGTAAACCATTGTCAAATGTTGACAAAGACATAACACCTTCAGCATCTGAAAGTCAGATGCAAGTTTATCAGAATACCATGCCACCTAGACGCAGTGGGAGGGTTGTAAGACAACCTGAACGCTATCTAGGAAATGGTGAAGTTCAAGTTGTTGCATCTTGTGATGGTATAGATGATCCATTGACCTATCGTAGTGCAATGGATGATACTGATAAAGAAGAATGGCTCAAAGCCATGAACGTTGAGATGGAGTCCATGTACTCTAACTCAGTCTGGGAACTTGTAGACCAACCTAATGGAGTAAAACCCATAGGTTGCAAGTGGATCTACAAGAGAAAAGAGGAATAGATGGGAAAGTACAGACTTTCAAGGCTAGGCTAGTGGCAAAGGGTTATACCCAGAAGGAGGGAGTTGACTATGAAGAAACTTTCTCGCCAGTAGCCATGCTTAAATCCATCAGGATTCTTCTTTCCATTGCCTCATATTATGACTATGAGATTTGGCAAATGGACGTCAAGACTGCATTCTTGAATGGCAATCTTGATGAAAGTATCTATATGGTACAACCAGAGGGGTTCATAACCCAAGGTCAAGAGCAAAAGGTTTGCAAGTTGCAAAGGTCATTTATGGGCTTAAGCAAGCATCTAGATCTTGGAATATAAGATTTGATACTACGATCAAGTCTTATAACTTTGAGCAAAATATCGATGAACCTTGTGTCTACAAGCGATCATTGATGGGAAGGTGGTTTTCCTTGTGTTATACGTCGATGATATTTTACTCATTGGGAATGATGTAAAGATATTATCGGACGTTAAAATCTGGCTAGCTAACCAATTCCAAATGAAAGATTTGGGAGAGGCAAGTTATGTACTTGGGATCCAGATTATTCGGGATCGCAAGAAACGACTGTTAGCAATGTCTCAAGCATCCTATATCGACAAGATTCTTGTGCGATTTGGTATGCAAAATTCCAAGAAAGGTAATTTACCTTTCAGGCATGGAATTCATTTGTCTAAGGAACAGTCTCCTAAGACACCTCAAGCAGTTGAGGAGATGAGACATATTCCATATGCTTCACAGTTGGAAGTCTTATGTATGCTATGTTATGCACGAGACCGGACATCTGTTTTGCAGTGGGAGTAGTCAGTAGGTTTCAATCCAACCCAGGATTAGATCATTGGGTGGCAGTGAAACACATTCTCAAGTATCTTCGGAGAACGAGAAATTATATGCTAGTATATTCTGGTGAGGATATGATCCTCAGAGGATATACAGACTCTGATTTTCAGACGGATGTAGATTCTAGGAAATCAACATCTGGATCAGTATTCACCCTAGGTGGTGGAGCTATTGTATGGAGGAGCATTAAGCAATCTTGTATTGCTGACTCCACCATGGAGGCTGAATATGTAGCAGCTTGTGAAGCAGCTAAGGAAGCAGTCTGGCTCCGTAAATTCTTGGCAGATTTGGAAGTTGTTCCAGATATGGATAAACCACTCACACTTTATTGCGATAATAGTGGAGCAGTGGCGAATTCCAAGGAACCAAGAAGCCACAAACGGGGTAAGCATATTGAGAGAAAATATCACCTTATCAGGGAGATAGTGCAGAGAGGAGATGTCATTGTCACGCAGATTCCATCCCAGACAACCCAGCTGATCCGTTTACAAAGACCTTATCGGCTACAGTTTTTGAAGGTCACCTAAATGGTTTAGGATTACATGACATGTCCCATTTACTCTAGTCCAAGTGGGAGATTGTTGGGATTTATGTCCTAGAGCTTCATGTGTTGTAAAACGGAATTGATTATTGTAATAATTATAAACGCATTATTCATTTATCAAAGTTGTTTGATTTAAATTGCATATTGTCCAATTGTCTTGTTTACCTTGATTACTCTTGTACCTTTAGACTTAGTGTATGTTTGATGCACAAGAGGATTTAAGTCTAAAGTTAGTAATCTAAATAGTCCATAGAGAGCAAACAAAGGGGTACTTTGTTTGTGGTATATCTATAGCTGCGGTCCATTCTATACTTGTATGACGACCTTGATCCGGGATCGTTCATGTAGTGACATGGGAATGGAGGCACCTTGTATGATAAGATCATATAGGACTGGACTCAGATAAATACGAATTTCTTTTAATATCCGTTAACCCAAGAAATTCATTTTATCTACTAGATGGTCATATATGGATTAATCTTAATCCTGAGTGTACTACGAACTCCTGCATGTTAGGCTGTGTCCTTTGATTTACTATGGTGAGGTTGGTGTGTAGCAGTCCCGGCCAATAACTACGTATTTTGGGGATATGGTTTTTTATGTAGCTGGGAACGTTTTACATAGATATGGAATTCACTCCTTCTTACGGGAAGCAGATGAATATCTCTTTTAAGAGTTGATTCGGGACTTGAATAATTTGAGCGCTCAACTTTTCTATTACGAATAGAAAATATTTTATATTCATAATTGTTATGAATTAATTGTTCATTATAGAATCAATGGTGCTTAAGAGACAAAATATTTAGAGGGGTATAACGGACTTATGACCCGGCTCTATTTATGAGATATTCGTGAAGGGCTATATCCATATGTAGTGACTATATCGATGGACATCGAAGTTGTTCGGCTTATATTTCCATCTACGGTAACGAGAGTTCAACTTCGAGTTTTTAGTGGAATAACGCGGAGTTAATAATTCGTAATATTTAATTAAAGAGTTTAATTAATATTTCAGAATTATTGGAGCTCGGAACCGTAGGTCCATTTGGTCCCCGTGCTAGCTCGATTAACTGTAGCAAACCTAATATAATTAGATTGTCTAATAATATGCTCACATTATATTTAAATATTATTAATATGATTAATAATATTTTTGTCACAAATGAAAATAATATTAAATTAGTTTAATATTATATTTTCTAATATTTTGATTATAAGATAATCAAATAATAATTATAAGATAATTATTACATCATCATTGATAATGCACAATTATGAGATAATTATGACATCATTATTTGATAATGGTAAATGCATTATCAAGACAAGCCTTAATGGTTTGCCAAATCATCCACCAAGTTTTGTTAATTAGTTTTGACCTAATTACCTAACTTGTTCCATTATCTAATGGATTTGGTTGACACTCCACTCAAGTGTGTTGGCCATTTACAATTGATAAAATTGAGTGGATGTTGATGGAATATTTTTAGTGGATTTTCTCTACCATTCCTACTCAAAGGTTGAGTGATAAAAAGATTTTATTTTTGAAAGTTTTCTAGTTTTTGACACAACTTTGAGAGAGGTAGAGAGAAATACAAAAACACTTGGAATTTTTCTTCAATAGTTGAGAGAAAATTCTTATTCTCAATTGTTGAGATTTGAAAGGAAAAACAAGAGTGAACAAGATAATTGATCTTCTTCATCTCATTTTTCTTAAAGCCAAAAGAATTTGTGACAATATAATTTCTCTAAATAGTTTAGAGTTTGATACTTCTCTAAATAGTTTAGAGGTTGATCTTTGTGAGTGAAGCCCACACTTCGGTTTGTTGGTTTCAAGATATAGCTCGGAAGATTGGGTGTGGTGATTCTACGGTAGAATCTCAAAGGAAATTCATCAAGAGTTCGGTGGAGTTCGACTTCAACAAAGGAGAGGCACAGAGAAAATTTTAAAGATCCGGTGCCACTACATAGCCATTTCCGCTGCGCTAAGGAAAGCCGTTTCCAACAGCAACATGATGCATGATTATGCAAGAAGATGACATACAAGAAAGCGAATAACGAGATAAAAAGGCGCGGCGAAGTATCTTAGTAAAGGTTCTTTAACCCCTCGAAATGGAGGACCTTTAATCCAACTTACTAAGCTCATGCGCATCACATCATAATGCATATAAAAATAAAGATAACAATATCGGACTTCGTATACCCGATTGAACACATCTTACATCCAATCGAATATACATCATCCGGCGCGGCAAAGCATCGTGGCAAAGGCTTTTAATCCCTCAACGTAGAGAACCTTTGATCCCACTTACTAAGCTCATGCGCACAATATCATAATGCATATAAAAATAAAGATAGCAATATCGGACTTCATATACCCGATTGAACACACCTTACATCCAATCGAATATACATCATCCGGCGCGGCAAAGCATCGTGGCAAAGGCTTTTAATCCCTCAACGTAGAGAACCTTTGATCCCACTTACTAAACCCATGCGCACAATATCATAATGCATATAAAAATAAAGATAGCAATATCGGACTTCGTATACCCGATTGAACACACCTTACATCCAATCGAATATACATCATTCGGCGCGACAAAGCATCGTGGCAAAGGTTTTTAATCCCTCAACATAGAGAACCTTTGATCCAACTTACTAAGCTCATGCGCTTTATCACAAATAACATGCAGAAATTAAATAGCGGGTAATAAACAAACCAAAACAACATAAAACAAAATATGCGCCGTTTGCTCAAGTGGTATGTGGAGTTGTATCCCGAGTACAGATCATACTACCGTCCATTCGGATTCGGCTACGGAATTTATGTCTGGGTTTCCATCCTATATACCACAAGAGGCGACACATTTTTCATTTTATTCAAGAGCCACAACACACATCATTTCACCATAATCATGCATTTTCTATCTATTCAAGGGCCACAACATGCATCATTTCACAATAATCATGCCAATAAAACTCAATAAACAATAAATACGAATAAAAATGGATATGAAAAGTGCCATCAGGTATAACATTTTTACGTCGACTTTCGGAAGTGTGTTACAAGTCCGTCAGAAGGGCTAATAGTCCACAACTCTTCCGGTTCACTGGTTTAACGTCTTAGCTCGCTGTTTTGCTGTTTTGGTCGCTGTTTTCACTCCTTTTTGCTGATGTTTTCTCTATATTCTGGTCACTATTTCAGGTGTGTAAAAGACTGTTTTGGCTCGATTTTGGGTCTGTTTTGGGGTATTTCGGTGAAAGGTTAAGAGGACTGTATTTAGGTTATTTTATGGACTGTTTTAGTAGTATTTGGGTGCCTTTTATGCTACTGTTTCGAGAGAGTTCGTTGGGTGATTATTTTGGTCGGTACTAGGCAGTTTTTGGAGGCTTTTCTCGGTCAGTTACTGGCAGTAAGGGCTGTTGGAAGAGTCAGATGCGTGAGCAGTGGAGGGGTTTATGTGAGGTAATGTGTGGGCTGCGTGGGGGATATTGCGTGAATTGTTATGTGTGAGATGAATGGATGAGGCAGGTGGCGTCTTTGTTGGCTAAAGGCAGTTTGTTATTCGGCTAGTGGGGTGAGTGAATCAGCGTGTGTGAGGCTTTAAGTGTTTTGGTCGGCAATGGAGCAGTGCGCGTGAAGGTTGTGTCGGTTTTGTTGGCTAAGGGCAGTTTGTTATTCGGCTAGTGGGGTGAGTGAATCAGCGTGTGTGAGGCTTTAAGTGTTTTGGTCGGCAATGGAGCAGGCGTTAAAGCAGGATGTTGGCTGGTTGGAGGGTCAGGTGCGTGGAGTGGTTGGTTTGGTGATGGCGTGAAGCCAAGGGCGTGAGTGCAATGGCCATGGGCTGTTGATTAGGGTTTTCTTCACTTTTGTTTGTTATTGTTTTTTTTGTTTGTGCCGTGGGGATTGGCCAAGGCCTTAGGGTTTAGTTTGTGTCATGTTTATATAGAGAGAATGAAGGTATTAGGGCTTGCATGGATTTGAATAGGAAGGAGACCAATTAGTGTCACACAAGGAAAATCAATTATTTGGTTGGAGACATGTCTTGGCTAGATTAGGAAGTTAGTATATTTGATTTATGTTAATTAGGCATGCAATTTCTTTTATATTTTATTTGATTTATTTTAATTTGGTATGTGATTTTTTAGATTAGGAATTTAATTTATTTAATTTAGGAATTTAATTTGATTAGCTTTAATTTAATTAATTTAATTTAATTTGTGACATGTATTTTAAATGTTTTAATTATTTTTTGGATTGGGCTTGGGTGAGATGGGCTTGGTGTGTGTCTTATGGGGTTTGGGCTAAGGGTGTGTTTTAAAATGAAGGTCCAACAAGTGAGCCTGAAGCTAAACAAGTGAATAAAATTTAACGAAATACCGATTCCCTTTCGATGACCGTTTCCCGCAACTTCCTCGACTAAAAAGGTAGTGTCTCCAAATGAGACTCATCATAGGGACTCACATGCATTTAGCCTACAGTCGCCCCCACTTTGATGAGACTTGTGCAGTGTGTGACAATGACCATCCTATCAAAGTTATGCATGCATTTTTTTTACTTACCTAGCTCGCCAGCTATTGCTTAACTTACTTGTTATCCTGAGATGTTTTGACCTTTGGGCTTTGTTCCCGAATTGCGTTGAGAGAGAGCTTTATTCCCCTAGGCTTTATTCCCGAGCTGTTTTGAAAGTGGGCTTTATTCCTCTAGGCTTTGTTCCCGAACTGTGTATAGATATTGCTTTATTCCCCTGGGCATTGTTCCCGAACTGCTTTGAAAGTGGGATTTATTCCCCTAGGCTTTATTCCCGAGCTGTGTTAAGATATGACTTTATTCCCTTGGGCCTTGTTCCCGAACTATGTTAAGATAGAGCTTTATTCCCTGGGCCTTGTTCCAAAACTATGTTAAGATATAGCTTTATTCCCTTGGGTCTTGTTCCCGAACTGTGTTGAATGTGAGCTTTATTCCCGAACTGTACTGAGAGTGAGCTTTATTCTCCTGGGTTGTATTCCCGAACTGTTTCAAGCTAGGGCTTTATTCCCCTAGGCTTTGTTCCCGAACTATGTTAAGGTAGGGCTTTGTTCCCAAACTGTGCTGAGAGAAGGCTTTATTCTTCTGGGCTGTATTCCCGAACTGTGTCAAGATAGGGCTTTATTCCCCTAGGCTTTGTTCTCGAACTATGTTAAGGTAAGGTTTTGTTCCCAAACTGTGCTGAGAGAAGGCTTTATTCTTCTGGGCTGTATTCCCGAACTGTGCTGAATATGGGCTTTATCCCCGATCTGAGCTGACTGTGGGCTTTGTTCCTGAATTGTATTAAATATGGGCTTTGTTCCCTGACTGTATTGACTGTGGGCTTTGTTCCCTGACTGTATTGACTGTGGGCTTTATTCCCAAACTGTGCTGAATGTGGGCTTTATTCCCTGACTGTATTGACTGTGGGATTGGTTCCCGAACTGTACTGATTGAAGGCTTTATTCCCTGGGCCTTGTTCCCGAATTATGTTGACTGTGGGCCTTATTCCCGAACTATGTTGAATGTGGGCTTTATTCCTTGACTGTATTGACTGTGGGCTTTGTTCCCGAACTGCACTGATTGAAGGCTTTATTCCCTGGGCCTTGTTCCCGAATTACGTTGACTGTGGGCCTTGTTCCCGAACCGCACTGATTGAAGGCTTTATTCCCTGGACTTTGTTCCCGAACCTGTTACTGATGTAGTGGGTCTTCGACCTCAAACTGATGTAGGCCTCGCCCCAAAATTGATACTGATGCGGGGCCTCGCCCCCCAAACTGGTACTGAGGTGGGCCTCGCCCCCAGACTGATACTAATATGGGTCTCAACCCTGGGACTCGTCCCCAGACTGACACTGATATGGGCCTCAACCCCAGACTGATATTGATATGAGCCTCAACCCCAGACTGATATTGATATGGGTATCAACCCCCAGACTGATACTGATATGGGCCTCAACCCTTGGACTAGTCCCCAAGCTACTGATAATGACGTGGGTCTCGCCCCCAGATTGCCATACCCGGCAAGACTGATACTGATAATGACGTAGGCCTCGCCCCCAGATTGCCATACCCGGTAAAACTGATACTGAAACTAATGTGGGCCTCGCCCCCAGAGTGCCATACCCGGCAAGACTGATGTTGATGCTAATGTGGGCCTCGCCCCCAGAGTGCCATACCTAAAACTCAAACTCAAATGGGCCTCAACCCTGGGATTATTACCCGAATCCGATACTGTGCTTTTTACCGTTTCTGATTAGCTTGTTCTTTTCTGCTTTCTCTCTTCTTCTTCAAAACCTGTGAACACAAAACAAAACAAACACAAAATGATGCAAAATGTGTTACGTGTATGCATGCATGAATGTTCCTATCCCGTCGGGTTAGGTCTTCTGCTAATTCTCTTGGTGACTGCTCAGTCTTATTTTCCTTAGGCAAGCCACTGCTTCAATCTGTCTACATTGGTCGGCTCGGTTAACTAATTCCCTTCCAAGTCTGATATTTTCACTGCCACCATTTCCCAATTTCTGAATGGCTATCTTATCTTTTCTGCTTGCTTATTCCGAGGATTCCCCGTGTTCTAAACATCACTGAATTTCATAGTACCAAGGTTGAATGCTTTTCTCAAATATACTCATATTGCAGAAGAGATTCAACGAAATGAACATCTTTATTATCATTTAAGAAAATTGTTCGAACATGTAGACTAAATCAATGTCTATATTAAAAATGCAGGATCAAATAAACTAGGAGGAATAACTTCATCATTCGCAACATTGTCTTCTTCATTGGCCTATGGTTCTTCACTGTTATCATTTATCGCAATGCAAGAAGCCTGAGTGGTTGAGTGGCTTTATGGTTGAGGGTTCATGTGTGTGTTGGGTTGTTCTTTTTCTGGATTGGGTATTTTATGGGGTCAATGAGGTTTTGGACCTCATGCTTAAGGCGGGTACAGTTGTCGGTGTCATGGCATTTTTCTTGATGGAAGTAACAATACTGGTTTAGGTTGAGGTACGGTGGCACAGGGTTCGGAAATGGCATATGTTCCAAAGGTTTTAGAAGTCCTTGCATTTTCAGCTTTTCAAATACATTTGACAAAGGTCTACCAATATTGGAGAATCGTCTGTTCCTGACGGTAGCGACCTCGGCAGTAGCGGGCTTGGTCTCAGAAGGCCCCCCAAAAGTCCTCATATTCTGGCCATAAAACTTTCTGTTTTCAGCCTCCTCTTCTTCAATATCCATAACAGTCTCTCTCAACTGTCGGAAATCAGTAATCATGGAGGTCATCATCCTCAGCTTACCATAAATAGAGGGTTTGGTGCCCTTGATAATCATTTTAATTTGGTCTTTCTCTGAAGGCCGAGTCTGCATTTTCAAAAGCTGGCTTCTCCAGCGATCCACATACTCTTTGAAACTTTCCTCCGATTTCTGCTTGGTATTCTCCAAGTCGCGAAGTGATAAGTCAATCTCTAAATCTGTGACATACTGTTTTAGAAAAGCATCTGTCAGTTCCCTCCAGTTTTCCTTAACCTTTCTTTCAAGGTTATGATATCATGCTACTGGCGCCCCTTCAAGTGACATCCCAAACATTTTCTGCACTTGGCGCTGTAACAAGCCCACTGAACTCATAACTGAAACGTACTGACGAAGATGGACCCTCGGATCCCTATTCCCATTGAACTTGGTCATATCCGGCATCTTGAACTGAGTAGGCAACTGTTCCTCAAAGGTCATCGCCTCATAGTCTAGTAAGTCTTCGTCCTTACCCTTCATCTTACGGGTAACAGACTCTACATGGTCACGGAGTTTCTGTATCTCGGCCTGAGACCCGGCTATTCTCCCAGCGTCATATTCAGCCATATCATCATCAAAATCGGGGATGTCATCCCCCAACCTATTCGGAGGCTCCTCACGTCTTACATTCTCAGAGTTTCCCTCAGCACGGGGCACAGCCATATTTGCCATGGCAATAGTTAAGGCTTGCAACTATTCTGTAATCTTGGCGAAACCATTCTCCAACTGATCCATGCGAGATATTTCATTTTCTGATCCACTCATATTTGTTATTGGTCTCTTGGTGTGTCTTCCCTCTTCCCTAACCCAACGGGAATCTATGATGGCTTTTAGAACACAAGGGTTAGCATGATGCATGTATGCATGAGGTGAATGAGATGCATGCGATACAAGGAATATATCAACTCATTAAAATTTTCACACAAATCGGCCCATCATCATTTTAGAAGCTTTTGGCTAACTGTCATAGGAGTAAACTCGTCACAGTTTAAATGGCCCAACAATTTCACATCTCATGGCAAGAAGTCCAACCGTATCCAAATGATAATGTTCCTAAACACAAACATATAATGGCCCATTGGCGTTTTAGAAGCTTTTGGCCTAATCATCATAAGATACGTTCTTGTCCCAGTTTAAATGGCCCAACAAGCCTATACCTCATAACAAAAGGTTCGAATGGATCCAAACGACAATGTTCCCAAACACAAGCATATAATAGCCCATTGGCGTTTTAGAAGCTTTTGGCCTAATCATCATAAGATACGTTCTTGTCCCAGTTTAAATGGCCCAACAAGCCCATACCTCATGACAAAGGTCCGAATGGATCCAAACGACAATGTTCCCAAACACAAGCATATAATGGCTCATTGGCGTTTTAGAAGCTTTTGGCTCAATCATCATAAGATATGTTCTTGTCCTAGTTTAAATGGCCCAACAAGCCCATACCTCATGACAAAATGTCCGAATGGATCCAAACGACAATGTTCCCAAACACAAAGTAAATAGTTCTTATTAGTTCTACGACTAAGGTTCACATGCGGGTTTACGGGGGTGTGGACAAAGGCTCTCGTTGACGAAGGATTACCCACAACTAGGTCTCCCCACTCAAGGGTCCGAGCGACCAAGTGAGCGCGCCTTTTTTATACACTAAGGTACGTGCCAACGAGCTATGGTGTGTGACTGACTGTCAAATGGATTTCCCGTTGTAGATTCCCCAGAGGGAGGGTGGAGCGAGGCTCTCTTAAGTACCCAAGCCTCTTAGGCTCTTATCGCTTGGTGTCAGGAATAAACAACGAGTCCTCCAAATTAGTCAATCACAGTAGGCTACGAGTAGATGATTATCTAGGTGTCTTCACAACTTTTCCTTCTAGAAAGGTAGTGAGTGAAGGAAGACACCAAACCATTACCTAGCCTTAAAAATGCCTTTGATTAAACCCATTTCAACCCACTATAGGAACGGTTAACTTAAAGCACAAATCATAATATTACAAAACATTATTTCATGGCCGATTCTCTATCCCCAGCGGAGTCGCCAGAATGTGGGAACACAGAAACTGGGCGACGCATGCTGTTCCGGGCTCGCGGTCCGGTTGGGAGTACAGAGTAGCCCGCGGTGGACTAAACCGGAGAATAATGGAGTCGCCACCCAATGTGAACCGGGAAAATAATTTAAGGCCGCACTCACCCCTCGCAATGGAAGACCTCAAACCGTTGGGTTCGGAATGGTCCCTTACTTATGCCACTTGTAATAAAATGATTTGTGCAATAATTTAATCGAGTCTAGCAACATATATTCCTAAGGGGTATTTTACTCCTAAGTTCGCTTGCACACATCAAAAGTTCATCTAAGTTCACATGTAACACATTTTCATATTTGCATACAACCTATTTGCTTATAATCGCAATTTGCATGCATAAAGGTAAATTAAAATGCGGCAAGCATACAACTTCATGAACATGTTGAATAGGTGAATGCAGAAGCATAAGTAGATAACTACCGTGTAAACATGCATCATGGAAACGAACATGTGATCTTGTAAACACAATAAATGACTAACTGCGAGAACATGAACAATCAAAAAGGTAAATGACAAAACGAGTAACCATGCATGAGACGTTGTGGAAGAGGGCATGTTTACCGTGGGCGTTGGTGCGGCGTTCGTATTAGCATTCGAATGGTAAACAGAAGGTTCGCGTTCGAGTAGCGTTCGTAAACGCGTTCGAACGAACTGTGACCGAAAACACGCGTTCGAACGAACTGAGACCGAAAACATGCGTTCTGGAACGCGTTCGAATGGGGTTACAGTAGTGACCTCTAAAATGCAGTAAACAACATGACACATACGTGAATGGATGAATAGATGACACCTAAATAATAATCGAATCGAACAAATAAATGAGTCATAATCCAAATTGTCACCCCTATATAGTAGCCTTAAATAGGTTCATCTCCAAATCAACAGACGAGTGCTTTTTGTTCTTCAATGCGTTGAGGAAGTCTAAGAGGTTCGAGTGGACTGAAGCATGTGAAGAAGCACTCCAACTACTCAGAATATACTTGACCATCCCACCCATTCTCTCAAAGCCAGCAGACGATGAAAGACTTTTTATCTACTTTGGGATTTCTAAGCGTGTTGTAAGTGGAGTATTGGTCCGAGAGGAGGAAGAAAGACAACTTTCAGTCTACTACATGAGCCAAGTGTTACTAGAGGCCGAGACCAGATACTCACAGATGGAGAAGCTCGCTTTGGCCATAGTTGTATTGGCTCAAAAGCTTCGTTCTTACTTCTAGGCTCATCCAATCACAATCATTACTTCATACTCGATGAGAAACATCTTTCATAAACTAGAACTTTTAGGAAGACTGACCAAGTGGGTCGTCGAGCTAAGCGAGCATGATAAGGTACGAGCCAAAAGCAACACTCAAGTCCTAAGCCTTGGCGGATTCCATAGCAAATTTCATTTTGGCACTTCAGCCTTACGTAGAGAAAAAAAGCAATTGCCTTAACATCCAGCCAATCGGGTTATGGACTCTCAGTAGACGGATCGAGCAACCGAAAAGGGAGCGGGTTGGGGCTAGTACTCGCATCCCCTGAAAGAGGCCTACTATAACAAGTCATCAAGTGCATATTCAAAACACCAAAAATGAGGTAAAATATGAAGCATTGATTACGGTACCGAAAACCTCTCATGGACCCTCATTTGGTCTAGGAGAGGGTCTAGTCGATTGAAGGCCTCTCCTAGACCTTCATCTATTTCAGTCGATTGAAGACCTCTAATGGACCTTTGTAACTAAACACAAAATGGTTTCTTCCATTGTTATTCTAGTAAATTCGTAATATGTTAATAATTGAGCTTTAGAAACCAATGTCTCACCATAAGTCTAATGAATATTTTAACCAAGGTCTCACCAGAAGTCTAATGAATATTCTACCTAAGTATCACTAAGATCAATTAATTTATAACATATAAACTACTAATCGTGTTTGTAGCTCTGTAGCGGAAATGTTTTGGATCCACTAACTTAGCTTATGACACAACATCAACTAAATCACCATATTTTGAAGATGGGTATCTGATACCGACGTGATTGGCTCAAATGTAAGTGAGAGTTTATTGGGGATATGTCATATAACCAATCGCGTCATACGGTTCATGAATATTATCTTTATATAAATATGATCTTCTAATTATTCGTAAATTAGTTTACTGACCGGCGTAATCACACGCGTATAACGCAAGCGCACGTATCGTTCAAGTAGTATAAAAAGTACCGATCCCACAATGACTTAGTACCTAATCTATTAATTTTATGAGGTCAAGTTATTACTAGTATCTAACAAGTTGTTTGATTGATTTGAAATGGTGACGATTCTAAATTTAAAACAAGTAAATTAAATTGCGTGAAAGTAGATTAATGAAAATTCAATTTAATAAACTATATAGGGTTGTGAATTCTTCCATATTATTTAAAGATGAAGTGGTTATACTATAGTTGGGTAAAATATTGATTTATTAATCTGGAATATTAAATTATGTAAAAGCCTCTTTCAATGATCATTTACAAATACCTAGTATAATCCAATTGAACAATATGTCTATGTCAACCAAATTACCTAGATTCATTAAGATTAAGTTCCAATTATGACTACCCCCGCCCAACAGGTATATTCCTATCCTGTAAGGAAATCTATTAAAGGGTTATCTATCCTCAAAGAAGATCGTGGGCTATTGAGTCTAAGGTCTTTAAACTTAAAATCCCTATGTCTAGTTCATTTTAAGTTTACCTAGTCAATTTTAGTAGTGGCCAGTTAATAAAAAGACATTAAGATTATGACTCAATAAATAAATCTTTTAATTACCCAAACTATAATCTAATCCTTTTTAAAACCGGTGATATTAGATTTTATCACAACCCTAGATATTTAATTTAGTTACAACACATAGCTAAAGCTGATATAAACTTACATAAAATGAAATTACTGAAAAGTAATAAAAAGAAATGCTAAGGTAAAAGGAATTAACTTCTACTATTCACTATTTAGATATCTCTCATAAAATAATATATATAATCTTGAGATATTTTAAATCAACCATCCGGAATGGCGGTATCCTGATTAAGTCAAATTCAAATATACTAGCCATAAGGCGGAACAGAAATATAAACTTAAACCAACCGTCCAGTATGGCGGTATCCTCATTAAGTCAGGTTTAACCAATTTAAATTGAATAACCAACCGTCTGGAATGGCGGCATCCTTTATTAATTCATGTTTTAATTAGTTTATATATTATATTTTAAGGGAGATTAATCTAAATAGAAAAAGTAAAAGAATTACCTTTTTACCTTAGCATTGGAGAAGTTACCCCCTCATGGATGAATAGTAAAAGTAAAAAAGTTTAAGAAAGTAAAATTACTATTTATAGAAGAAGATTACTATTACAAAACGTAATTAAAACTGAAATTTTAAGGAAACTAAGAAGAGAACTCCCAATTTATATAAGATATTTGAGAGGAAGTGGTACATTTGAAACTGAAAATTCGCTCTGAATTTATAGGCCCGAATAAGCCTCTGGCGTCGCAACGCCAAGGGCTTGGGCGTCGCGATGCCAGCCCCTTTTTGCTTGGAACAATCTCGTCCGGACACGTGGCAAGGCGGCTGAAAAATTTCGGCTCTTTGAATTTTTGACATGTGGCAAGGCGACTGAAATATTTCGGCTCGTTGAATTTTTGACACGTGGCATGCGGCGCACGTTAGCAGATCGCTTGTGATGATGACACGTGGCACGGCTCACATTAGCAAAGTCAAACTGGTCAAATTTTAAATTGTTGACCCGGTGCATGTTAGCAGCCTCCGGCGCACGTTATAGGTCGGGACGCCAAGGGTTTCGATGTCGGGACGCGCCAAAATTACCAAAATACCATTTTTGCCAAATTTCACATTTTTGCTCCAAATCACCTCCAGAATGTCCTGAAACTTTATTTATCTACAAAATAACACAAAACATATCAAAATATTCACAAAACTCAAGAAACTATACAAAATATTAAGTTAAATGAGTGGAAAATAGTGATACATTTACCACTCATCATTTACGAATAATATAATGGTAATCCGATAATATTTTATATCATTTCAGTTGCTATCATATACTTTATGTAAAATGTGATATTGTGATGTATTACGTGTCGAGAATCTATCTGTAATATGTTGTAGATATGAGTATAGATTTTCGATTTAAATATATATGAATCGGTTCCGGTTGAGGTGATATCACATCGCATGACTGACATATTTTTTATGTTGCCATAGATCATTACGTGATATTGATATTTGGGCGATAAGTCTCACGTTATATGAAGATGAACATGGGTAATATGTTTGAGAAACGTGTTACTGAACATGGTCAAATATGACGAATCACATGAGCGATTATCCATAGTCAATGATTTATCGCACAACCATACTAGTGTATCACTAGTCATTTGAACTGAGACGTCATAACTATCGTCTGTTGGGGCAGTTGTGGAACCCCTAGGGTCGGATCGGTGTCCCGGGAAACGGAAATGGGTCTAACCCATGGATATCAAGTATGGGTGTAATTTTAAATTATTTAATGGAATACTATATTCTATTACGAGTGTATAGGAAAAAACCGAGACTGAATCGGAGTCCGGAAGCTCCAGAACAAAGCAAAACAAAAACATCGTGCATCAAGGACCTGAAGCGCGTGAAGTCCATGCACTACAGAAGTATCAGCTCTCATTCCAGAGAGCTGGAATGAGAGCTTATACTTGGGTTCTTAACCCAATAAATTTCCGATCTTCCATAAACAATTCAAAAACACCCAAAATTAATTTTTTAATTTCAAAACCAACATTAACACATGTTATAGAATAAAAATCAAGTTTTTCAAAATATCAAATATTTTTACAAAAATATAAATTTATTCTAAATACGTACTTGCGTAAATTTTTAATCCAATACAAAAACCAAATTAGAATTCCAATTAGAAATGTCTCATTAACAATTCTAGTCTACCTAAAGGTGGTCAAGTGAATTTAGAATGGTAGCCATAGCTCTAAGCTTTAATCTAGAGTTCCAAACTCTAATTAATTATTTCATATCCAACATGAATATTTTGACCTAATTACAAGCATATTGTGTTTATACTTCCAAATCATCCTAACACAATTTATTAGCCTTATTTCAACATTAAGTTATGTGATCATGCATCTAATACATAAATAAACATAACTTAGGAGAAGATCAAATATTACCTAGTAAGTTTGATGCAAGATTCAATCTACTTCTCCTTTGTTGAAATTGCCGGAAAATCTCCAAGGTGTGCAAGCTTGACTTCAAGATCCAATCTCGATCCAACCTCCAACGCAAGCAAGTTTCACTTCAAGATCTAATCTTAATTTCTCCTTGTGAAATATTTTAGAGATCTCACAAGCTTTTCTAAACACTTCTCTAACTTAGGCTAATTTCTCTAAGAATTTGCTTGCGTTTTTACTTGTAATTAAAACCTTCCTAAAGTTTGCTATTTATAGCAAAACTTAGGCAATTTTTAATTAATAAAAGTTGTAATCAACTTTTAAGTGGGCTTAATCTAATTTGTCCAAATATGTATAATTAGGTGTGACTAATCTTCATTGTCTCCCACTTTAATTTAATCCAATTAAATCAAGCTAAGGATTGGGAAATATATTAGTTAAATGTCTGCCACCTTGATTTAATCCAATTAAATAAAGCCAAAACCACCTATTATTACATACTTACAATTACCATAATATCCTCAAATGGTAGAGATAATTATGATTTGACAATTAAGCTCTTGTGTAATTATTGAATTAATCCAATTAGGTCAAAGTAAATAATCAATGTTATCCAATAACACTTGATTATCTTAGTTGATAATTATAATATTATCTTTTATCAAAATTAATCGGCTACCCAAGTGATCAACGAGTACACTTCATATTGGGACTCTCTAAGTTCAGACACGTTCGTCATATAAACCTAGCTAATATGTACGCAATTCTGCCCCCTCCAAATTTGCGAAGAACACGAACGACCTTTATGAACTATACAAGTCGAGGTCATCACATATGTTAACAATCCCTCTGTCGTAGGTTATCTGAGTTGTTCTTAGGAAACATAGAATATACCTTCAAGTTTCCGAGGCGCACATCTCATGTCGACATGTCCACGATTTTTCACAACTGATGCGATCCACCTGATGAGCGGAAAATAAATCAATATTTACCGCCCCTTTTACTTAATATTTTGTTTAGTTTCTCGGGTTTGATGAACGTTTTGATGTGTTTTAGTTTATTTTGCAGATAAAATAATATTGGGACATAATGAAATCATTTAGGACGAAATGTGGGTCAAATAAGGGCAAAAATTGGACTTGACATATTAATTTTGGAGATTGGAAACTTGAAAGGGCGTTTTAACGAAGTGCAGTTTTGGAAATTCCAATTTTGCGCATCTGTCGTATTTTGGGTATAACTTTTTATTCTGATATCAGATTGAGCTGATTCAAGTTCCAGATTAAAGAATAATCAAATATCTACAATTTTGAAAGACAAAATAATTTCGAATTCTGAATATTTCATGCCCGAAATTGATGAACCATCCAGAAGTGTGTTGTGTGTAATTATTAAAGTCATTTTCAATCATTTTCAAAACAAAAAAATAAATTAATAATTTAATAATAAAAATTATCAAATCACCACCAAACATGATAAGCAATTAGTGGAGCAATTAATAATGGATTTGGTAGAGTAATTAGTGGAGCAATTAATGGAGAAATTAATAATTGATTTGGTGGATGATTTGATGGAGGCAAAATTTTGCCTATAAATACCAAGCCATTTCATTTGTAAATTCATACTTTCTTCTAAGGAATTCCTTAAGAATACTAAGAAGATTGTATCTTGTTTGTTTATTTACAGCTTTCAGTAATTAATTTCCGCTTTCGCACTTTCTTTTCTTTACTTTTCAGTTTTTACTTTCCGCAATTTACTTTTACGCACAATACTTTTCTTTCTATAATTTTCAGTTTTTACTTTTCAGTAATGAGGAGGTAACTCCCCTTTGCTGGGGTAAAAGGTAAAATTTTTATTACTAATATTTAGATTAATCTCCTTAATTATAATATATAAACTAGTTAAAACCCGACTTAACGAGGATACCGCCATATTGGTCGGTTGGTAATTATTTAAATTGGTTTTAACCTGACTAAACTGGATACCGCCTGATTGGTCGGTTGGTAATTAATTATTAATTTGACTTAATCTGGATACCGCCTATATGGCTGGTTGGTAATTATCATGCAAAGTTAATATATTATATTAAGGGAGATATCTAAAATAGAAGTAATAAAAGTGGACCATTTTACCTCAACATTTTCTTTTATAGTACTTTTACTTTATTTACTTTTCAGCAATTTACTATCAGCATTTACTTTTCAGCAATTTACTTTCAGCATTTACTTTTTAGCATTTACTTTTCAGTAATTTACTTTCAGCATTTACTTTTCAGCATTTAATTTTCAGTATTTAATTTCAGCATTTACTTTCCGTCATTTACTTTTCAGCAATTTACTTTTCAGCATTTTTACTTTATGTCTTTTACTTTTAAGTCTTTACTAGCCCTAGTTATGTGTTAGTTATCTGGGGTTGTGATGAATTCTAATATCACCGGTTTATAAGGGGTTATTTTATAGTTTGGGTAATTTAAAGGTTTACTTATTAAGTCTTAAGCTTAATGCTTCTTGTTGTCTGATCACCAATAAGATTGATGTGGTAAATCTAAAATGAACTAGACATAGGGATTTTAGGTTTCAGCCTTAGACTTAATAGTTCACGATCTTCCTTGATGATAGATAACCCTTTAATAGATTTCCTTACATGATAGACATATACCTGTCGGGCGGGGGTATCCATAATTGGAACTTAAACTTAATGAATCCAGATAATTTGGTTGACATAAATATATGATTCAATTGGGTTAAACTGGGTATTTGCGTCTGACCATCGACATAGGCTTTTGCATAATTTTGTGTTTCAGGTTAGTAAACTGATTTATTACACAAACATAAAATAATCACTTCATCTTTTAAAAGATATTAGAATGATTCACAACCCTAGATCTTTATGTCTTTTGTTATTTTCCTTAGTATTTTCTTTTGTCTTTTTATTTATTTATTTATTTTGCAAAACTACAATCAAACAAATCAATCAAGCAATCATTCTCTTCACCCTCAATTAGATATTTGTAAATAAATAAATTCAATAATTAATAACAACAGTAGGAATTAAGTCCTCGTGGGATCGATATTTTTATACTACTTTAACGATACGTGCGCTTGCGTTATACGTGTGTGTTTACGCCGGTGTAGGCATTGCATTTTCGCATGTGAAACCCGATGATGAGTCTCATTTGGAGGCACTACCTTTTGAGTCACGAAAGCTGCGGGAAACGGATATCGGAAGGGGAAATTCTGAATAAACAAGCTCACTGTCTTCGTTAGTGCTGCGTTCGTTACTTCGTTCGAACGGAAAACAGATTGCAGGTGTTCGTGTCGCGTTCGAGGAAGCGTTCGAACGGTGTCGGTAATTCTGGTTTTGCTGTTAGCCTCACACCCAGCCCATTTAGCTCCCCAAAGCCCATAAAACACATCCCAAATTAAATAAATAAATATTAATTTAAACATTAAACATTAAATAAAATATTTAAACCATTTACCAATTAAATAAAATATTTACCTAACTTAAACTAAAATCATGCCTAATTTAAATAATTTGAATATATTATATACTAAAACTAAAAAGAAGATATGCCTAATTAAAATCAATCCTAACCAATTAAAGCCAATCATATATTTGACTTCCTAATCTAATAAGATAATTACCAATCTAAAATATTTGTATTCCTAAACCAACGCAAATTAAATATTACAACTTCCTAATTTAAAATATTTTGTCCCCCCTCAATCTTGTGTATGCCTTTCTTGGAAATCCTAATTGAATACCAAAACCCTTTCCTTGTGAGACAAGGTGAAGCCCTAGCCCTTCTCTATATAAACAACACCAAACCTAGCCACCCCTCCTCTCGAATCTCTCTAGCTCAAACCTACAATTCACACAAGAAATATTAGACATCACAAAAATCACTCCCTTCATCCTTACCCTCATATCACCGAAACTACAAGCACCAAAACAACCCCTAATCACCACTGAAAATCAGCCTCTTTCAACCTCCACACATCACCGAAAATCACACAAAACAGCAGCCTAAATCGCTCCCAAAACAGTCCCTAAAATCCCTTAAAACAGTAACATAAAATACACTTACAATCCTTGAAATAATCACACAAACCACACCAAAAGGAACACACAGAACGGTCCATCAAGAACATCAAAACAGTCCACAAACAGTAAGCAGAGGACACAGAGGAAACGGCAGCAAAACCACAAGGAAGCAGCAGTAAAACGGAGGCGGAACAGTAGCTTGAGCGGCCGAACAGCGAAGGAAGAGGCAAACCAGTGAACCAGAAAAGTTGCGGAGCTTTACCCCCTTTCGATCTTCGTGGAACGCGAGTCCGAGAGACAGCTTAAAAGGTTAGACCTGAGGGTATCTTTCACACTTATTCTCATTTTATTTTCTGGTCATTTATTTTGATTATATTTTCTGTATTGTGGCATTCGTTGTGTGTATGATGTATGTTGTGGGTATTGGATGAATGGAAGAGTGTCGTCTCTTGTGGTATATAGGATGGAAACCCAGACGTAAATTCTGTAGCCGAATCCGAATGGACGGTAGTGCTGTCTGTACTTGGGACACAACTCCACGTACCACTTGAGTAAACGGCACATTCTCTTGTTTTGTGTTGCTTTGGTTTATTTATTTTTTGTTATTTAAATTCTGTATATTGCTTATCCCCGTATGATACGATCGAGTGCATGGGCTTAGTAAGTGCGATGAAAGGTCCCCTAATTGGAGGGGTTAAAATCCTTCACCACGATGCTTTACCGCACCGATTGATGTGTGTTCGGTTGAATGCAAGATACGTTCAATCGAGCATACTTAGTTTGATATGATTGTCTTTATTTTCGTATGCATAATTCAATAGAGCGCATGGGCTTAGTAAGTGTGATGTGAGATCCCCTATGGGGATGGGCTAAAAGCCCTTTACCACGATGCTTCGCCGCGCCGGTTGATGTGTGTTCGGTTGGATACAAGATACGTTTAATCGGGCACACTATGTTTGATATTATTTATTTCATGTGTTGTGATGTGACGCGCATGGGCTTAGTATGTTGGTCTAAAGGTCCTCTCTTTGAGAGATCAAGAGCCCCAAAAGGCCACCTTTACGGCAGTACTTTGCCGCGCCCTTTATTTTGTTGTTTATGTATTGAGTCTCATTTCATGCATCAGGTCTATTCCCGTTCGAACGCGTTTACGAACGCAACTCGAACGCGCATGTATTTTTGCCTTATCATGCATCGGGTCCCATTTCCGTTCGAACGCGTTAACAAACGCCACACGAACGTGAGCATTCTGTTTCATTTCCATTCGAACGCGTTAACAAACGCCACACGAACGTGAGCATTCTGTTTCATTTCCGTTCGAACGCGTTAGCAAACGCCATACGAACGCGAACCTTCTGTTTACCGTTCGAACGCGTTTACGAACGCTACACGAACGCGAACACACTGAACTGAGACATATTCATCACATGCCATGTATAATTGTTTCTTAGGTGATTGTTTTATGGAATCATACATAGTCATTCCTATCTTTGTGCATGTAATAATGAAAAGCATGTTTATTCCATTAGTTGTGTCATTTGCCTTAGTCTTGATTTAACGTATTACGATTCATATATCTATGTCATAATGACTTTGGAGTATTATTTCTTGTGATATATCGGATGGAAACCCAGACATAAATTCCGTAGCCAATTCCGAACGGACGGTAATGCGGTCTGTACTTGGCATACCATTCCACGTATCACTTGGAAAAGTGCTCACATGTATGCTTGTGCGGTTGTTATGTATGCCTGTGTCTTCTTGAATGTAATATGCAAATGAAGTTGTATGTTCGTTGCTACTTTGATATATTTTAAGCATGCAATTCTAGATGTGAGATATATGTGAAATGTGTGCATAAGTTTTATTTTGCATATGAAAATTTAGAAGCATGATACTCTTGGAAATAAATGTTACTTATGCTTGATTAAATTATCACATAAATCCTTTCATTACAAGTGGCATAAGTAAGGGACCATTCCGAACCCAACGGTTTGAGGTCTTCCCTTGCGAGGGGTGAGTGCGGCCTTAAATCTTTGTCCCGGTTCACACCGGGTGGCGACTCCATGATTATTTAGTACTTCCCAACTAGGCCGCGAGCCTAGAACGGCGTCGCCCAGGTTCTGTGTTCCTACAGCCGGTCACCACCCTATGTGATCGGCTTTAGACAAAGTCCTTAAAAATCATTACTTTACTCACATGGATACCTAAACCCCTTATGGTACACATACAGACCGACGGATCCTATATTGCTTGGCACTTGATTACTGAGTGCATCGGTCTACACCCAACGAACATCTAGAGGCAGACCATGAAAGGTTTCTGACATACATGACATCAAAAGTGTGAATGATCTCACACAAAATCAATGTTATCCTATAGTCAAAGGATTACATATGCTACTCGACTCGAGGAGATTCCTATTGACGGTTCCAACTATTAGGAATCACCTGTGAGTCATTCAGTATTCGCTCCAACGAATATCCACATGTCTATACGAGTTTCCAAAATTCATGGTACATTGTGTTAAACCATTGAAACTCCAATTCCAATATACGACCTGTGCTAGTCTTCTGGGTTATAGGAATTCAACCGTATTCCAAAACCAACGATTAAGAATATTTACTTTAAGAATATTTACTTTAAGAATAGTTTACACCTAGTGTCAATACTATTCTAAGGTCGATGTCATTCTTATCATATCGATCCATCAATTTAATACGCGTAATGACAACACCATTATAAAGTATGAAATGAAAAAAATAGTTATTTTATTAATAAATAATAAAATATACAAATTGGATTGACACTCCAAGCACCAACTTCATCATTGTCTACATTGAGACATCATGATATATGTTCTTAACGTACAATGACAAATGATGATCAAAATGGAATCTGTTGGCTCATATACTTGAGCTTGAGATCATAGGCGAAAATGTCATACACGAGGATCAAGTATTCGGCCAGAGCACGGTCTTCCAAAAAAATATTTTGTGAATACGTGGATCATGTATATGATTGATTTACTTATCCTATGATCGAGTTAAGGGTTTGACGACTTCATGGCCCGCACTCGATCATGAATCGATAGTACAGAGACTTTACGACATGTAAATACGACTATATGAGTTTATCTGATATATCATTCTTCGTGTCTGGGGGTCATGACCTCTTGTTATAGATCATTCATGAGCATAAGGAATTTGGGTTGCAATTGGTTATACCGAAGGAATGTGTTTGTATCGATTCATGTCCAGCTCACGGAGAACGTAGGGGGTCACACACATTTACCAAGTAATTGACAAATTAATTAAATTGTTTCGATATATGATCACAAGATAATTTATGCACTTTATCGGTAAAATGTAAAATATTTTCCGGTGTTGACGCGCTATCACCCGCTTATTCATGAAATATTCTGGTGATTTTAGAAATATCGTAAATATGATTTGCGGATAGTTAGAAGATTGGTAAAGTTGTTTATGAGATAATAAGATATTTGTGATTATAATTTTTGATATTATAATATAATATCTAGATATTTGTTTACTTTACAAATGTCAAATTTTGATTTGAACAAGTATCAAGTTCTTAAGTTTACACATGACATCCTGTGATTTTACCAAGTATTAAGTTTATATTAAACACAAGATTTCATTTTGTATTTAAGTTTAAATATTTATTTATTTGTAAATAAATAAAAATATCTGGATATTTAATTTACTTTAATAATGAAAAATTTGGATTTGGTCATTTGTTAAAGTGTTAAGGTGACATTTGACACCATGACTTGTTGGCAAGTGTCAATATCTTATTAAATCCACCAAATTAGATATGTGATCAATGATGTGAATTTAATTGAAATACTTTATATATTTATATTATTTATTTATTAAGATTAAATATGAAATATTTGATTTTATATTTAATATTAAGCAAATATCTTAAATACTTTTAGCTAGCCTATTAGTTTTTGACATGTGACAAGTAACTTGTTTAACTTATTACTTGAAGTCTTGTGACTTATAACTAATTAAACAAAATGACTTGCAACTTATGATAATAGGTGTAAGTCATAAGGTGACTTAGGTTAAAGATTTTGTGTATTTAATATACAAATGAAAAAAATATAGAGATACATAGTGAAATTCGACCATGCTTGATGGTAAAAGGAAAAAAATATTTTTCTTTAATTTTCCTTGTGTTAGAGATTGAACATGAAGATGGAAATGAAAATGAACTTGATTCATTTATGTTTATTCTTCAAAGTTCAACTCTAGTTGCTTTCATAGGAAGTTGACTTGGCTAAAGTGTTGTGAAAATTGTTTTCATAAGCTTTGATAATCTCTCAAATAATAAATCGGAAGTTTCGTAAACCAATTCGGTGTGTGGATACACTTGGAGGCAACCAGAGACGGTTCGCTTTCCGGATTGAGCTCACATGAGGTATACATATTATACTATTCTTTATATACTTATACACACACACATAGAGATATATATTTTCCTTTTATTATGTAAAAGAAAAATTTTAAAAACCCATAAAGATCGATTGTGATCCTTCGTGTGCTTTTCCGCAGGGTTCATTTTACGACCGTAGCCACGAGAAGGGAAATTGTTTCTCACCTTCAATCAGTGCCTCGTAAGGCATCGTGAGCATACTTGGGACGCTAAACATTAGGGGACGACACTCTACTGGTGATTTGAAAATATTTTATTTCTTGTTCTTGTAAATTATATATTGAAAAATTAAACGTGAAATTCATGGAAATCATGAGCTAAAAGCATATCTCATGAAAACATAAAATGTGACATGATACTTGGAAAACATAAAGTACATCAACTGAAAACTTGAAAGCATGACACAAGGGAAAACATATAAACGTTAAATGAAAGCTAGTAAACCTTACATAAAAGCTGAAAACATAGACTGTAAACTTGTAACATGAAAACATGACTTGCAAACATAACCCATGGAGTACGTCAATTGAAAACTGTAAACATAGACTAAAAAATATAGGAATCATGAAAACATGAAAACATAAACGTAACTGAAATCATATACCATGTAAGCATAAGCTGAAAACATATATTCATAACATGAAGACATGAAATGTAAAACGTAATTTATAAGCATATAACGTGTATACATATAATGAAATCGTAACTAAAAACATAACTTCTTAACTTGAAAACATGAAACGTAAAAGTAATCGACATTACGTAAACTAGAAACATAATTTGTAAACAAAATATATAAACAAAATAACATAGAAAACTTAGAATAATGTTCACTCACATAATTAACGTTCAAATGATGACGTGTTTGGATGGAACCAAACGGATCCTCCCACACATAGTCCATAGAACACGTGTTCAAACATAATTAGTGTACTTGAACATATGATCCTAAATATGCACGAGAATGATGAAATGCGTGAAATCATGCTGACGTGATAACTTAAGACGTTTTTCTAACATCATAAAGTATCCGAAACTCCACCTACGAACCTGACATGCACGTGAATGACACATGTATCCAAGTTATCTTAACCATGAAATATGACATGAATAATATTATGTTTATTAATCTATCACACTCTAGCCATCATAATTTATTTATCATCAACTATATCACTACATTAACACCATTTATAACTCCACCAAGTCTTAGCATTCAAGTATTCATATATCTTCTAATTTGGCCCTACATGACCCATATTCAAACATGTGATTTTAACTCAATTCATGTACAATATTATGCAAATCAACACTAATTAAGCATGATTAACACTTACATTTTACTCTTACATGCGCATGAACATGAATCACATTTAGGTTTCATGAAATGAACTGATAAATCATAAAATACATGCTTGAATTTCTTGATTATCTACCAAAATTATATTAAAGAGACTTACTATAAATTTATAACATGAAAATTAAACCCCATAATAAAAAGTCCAGAAAAAACCTTAATTTATAGGTTTTACTCAATCCATAGCATACAATGTAATTTCACTTGAGCCATAAACGTAACATGTTAATAAGCACTTATTTAAACATGATTAACTTCCTAATCATATAAAATCATGAAATACGGGCATGGGTCATAAATCCTAGCATGAAATATCCATGACAAAATACAAAACAAATGGTAAAATTAAAAATGAGAAACCGACTTGCTTCCCTTACTGTGTGAAGATGCATGAAAATTAAGCTTTCGGCTTGATTTAATGCAACCAAGAAATTAAAGAGCTTGAGAAGAATCGGTGTAATGGATCTTCTCTCGCAAACACTTATCGTATAAGTAATTGATTTGGGCTTATACATTAAAGGTGTGTTTGGTATATTAGATTACGGTGTATTAAGCACATTGCATTGCATTAATTATTGCAATTACATATTTGGTGATAATTTGTCCACTCCATATTATATTATTTAATGATATCCACACCGCATTAACGAATGACGGAGGAGTGTGAGATTATGATGCATTACACTAAAAATTAATATATATATATATATATATATATATATATATATATATATATATATATTTGCTACTCTTATCATATTAATATTAAAATATTATTATTTTAATATTAATACTACTATTAAAATATTAAAATTAATATATTATAATATTAAAATTAAAAAATTAAATTATTAAAAAATTAAATTATTAAAGTATTAAAATTGAAATATTAAATTATTAAAATAAAAAAATAATTTCAATACAGTACAATATGGTACCAAATGTTGTAAAACATTAATATAATACAATATTATTATAATCCACCTAAATACAATATATCATGCATTAAATAATACAATACAACTTAACGTAATACAGTGTGCTAAACGCACGCTAAGTGTATTATTTTATTGTGAAATTTTAATTTTAAACTTATATTTTTTTAAACCTAATTATATAAATTTTATAGCTTTTATTATATTTTAAATTCGAATATATTTTTATTTATATGTGTTTGGAATTTAGGAACCTGAATACACGGATGGATTAAATAAACGAAGTTGGTTTTTTATTTTGTGAGTACTAATGAATTTGGTACGTGGAAAGCGGTTTCAAAAACTCACAGTTGTCATCCCAACTCCTAACCCGCTAACTGACTCCTCCATAAAAAAATAAATTTCGAATTGATATATTTATTAAACGAAACCATTTTTTCAAAATCACATTCTCTTTAAGGCGAATCAAATTGAATGAATAAACGAATTATGACCCAAATTGCCTCCCATAATCCCAACTCCTAACCCGCTAACTGACTCCTCCATACCCAAAAAAAAAAAAAATTAAAAAAAAAAAAAAAAAATTTCTTGCCAATGCCCATATTCCATAGTGAAATAGTTTTTCAATACCATAATGCCGCTTGGGTTAGTCGTGAATTTGGTTTTCATCCAATTCTGTGTGCGTTTGAATTGTTTGCAAGTAGCCTAGGATTTTTATTAGCTAAATCTTTTGATAGAGTAATTGTTTTACTATTGATTTTTGAATGATTGATCAAATGATGCAGAGTGGCAATATTTAATGCAAACACGTAACTTAGTTAACATCACTTCTTAATCTATGGATTAACTTTAATCGGATGCAGATGCCATGAATTTTGAAAGCAGCTGACAAAAACTCGAGATCAGTTCAAGCTTCAAGATTGCTCAAATGATCTGTTTTTATATTTTAATGCATTCAAGGCTCTTCATTACTTCCCCAGGAACATAAATACATTCTCAAGATTCTTATTTCATTCATGAAAATATAAATGCCTGTATCTGTCTTTCTACTCTGGTGCATTCAAAATTCATACCATTGAGAGGAAAAAAGAGAGCTTTGAGACATTATGGGTAGATCCCAGAGAGCATGATGACTAGGATCCAATACATTTTCCAGGTACTCATTCACTCCATTCATAGCATATAGTGATGCCGATATCTGTCTTTCTACCTTCATCCGTTCGAATTCTGGAAACTCAACTTCAGTTTGTTCAGGAAACAAACCAACATGTTTAGTAGGCAACTGGATATCTTCTTGAGCTAGTGGAAGCCGATCAAACCCAGCTGGGAATGGCCATGAATGATCGAACTGAATAGTGCTGCTGGCTTCAAAATCCCCAATGCAGCTCCTCAAGTCTGGTTTATATGCATCATCAAAGATAAGGGCATCTTGTTTCATGCCATTATACCAAAAACTATCATAGCTATTGTTGGATAGAAAGCTATCATTGCTGCTATTAGAACTACCAATACTGCTATTATTATTACTAACTATAGTACTTGGCTTTATGTTGGCTTTTGTGTTGTTGCAGGTGCTGGTTGTGGTTGTGGTTGATGGGGAGCTTTGTTTTAAGCTCTTTTTGTGATTAAGCAGGTTTCTGATCTTCAAAGAGATGTGGGAATTTGTTGAAACAGGAGTGGCAAAGTTGGTTCGAGTATTTGATCCTCGGAGAAGGCAAGCGGCTTCATCATAAGCACTCGCGGCTTCTTCAGCTGTTTCAAAGGTGCCAAGCCACATTCTTATCTTCTGTGTTGTGTCTTTAATCTCTGCTACCCATTTGCCTGAAGGTCTTTGTCTCACCCCAACAAATTTGCTCTTGTTGCAATTGTTTGTGTTGCTTTTGGCCTTGAATTTGGTTTGTTTTTTGGCTGATGAAACACCCTTTGGCTGCTGCTGCCTTTGGACTTGGTGTCCCATTGAAAATGAATAAGAGAAGCTATGAATCATTTGGAAGTGAAAAAAGTGCTTCTTATATAGGAGAAGACATTGAGGTCTAGTAGCTCTTATGTTAGTGGGTTGCTCGTCTTATGTTCTTGTCAGCATGTCTATGAGTTTTGTTCCTTGTTAAGGGATGACTGATTTTTCAATGTTTAGTTCAGGCCAAGGGTATAAGGGTGTGTTTGGGGAGTAATTGTAATACAACGAAAAGCACTTCCAAACATTAAAAGTGCTTCTGTGTCTATGTTGTAGTGTTTAACACAACTCATCAAAATCATATTATTTGTTATCCAAAGACGAGTTAATTTGGAAGTGTTACTTGATTAGTGTTTCTGAATCTATTGTTAAAAGATCTTGAATAATTTTAATTTTGATAAAATATTTTTAATATAATTTTAAGCACTCCCAATTCCAAACATATATTTTCGGAAAAAAAATGGGAAAAAATTCTTAAAAATTTATTTGAAATTAAAGTGCGGTAGTTTTTCATCCGCAATTGATGTAATATAACATCATGAATATTATGAAAATGCAAAATTGATATACAAAATTTGTAGTTAATGTCAACGCTCAATCTCAATTGTTGTATTTGCAACAATAAATTGAAGCAAAATAGTTATAACCAAGTCCTAATTACTATTATCTGAAAGTTCTTTTTAATTTTTAAATTTTTTATTTTTTATTTGGCCAAACAAGTCTTGAAACTGAACTTGATTATATCCCGAAGGGTCATGATGTGACATGCTAGCCATTTGCTAAAATTTGAGAGCAAGAGTCAACTCTCTGAGTTGTAATTATCAAAGTGAATTTACTAATGGAAGCTGAGTTGATGTCCTCTTCTTCTTCTTCTTCTTCTTCACTTGGTCAATGATATTACAAAAGCAAAATTCGTGAGAGGCACAAAGGCATGACACTTGGAGATTTTAAGCTTCAAGTTATATTAATCAAATTATAAAAGCACTTAAAATAAAGTTGGATTGGACCCATCAATATTTCAAGAAGAAAATAAAAAAGAGAAAACAAAATGGGAATCTCATGAGGTATGCTGCATTTGGTAGAATCTATTTTCATACTAGATGCCAATTTCAAACTTTTTAGAGTAGTTGGAAGCACTTTTTTTCAAAGGTGCTTCTCACTAGATAACAATTTCAACTCTTGGGATAGTTGAGCTCACTTTTATTAATTTTTATTGTTTTTTTTTAAAAAAAAAAAAAAACACTTCCTAGTAGAAAAATGAAAAATAACACTTGTTAAATATTGACACAATACATTATTAAGGATGCTTTAATATATATAAGTTGACAACATTATTAAAGATGCTTTAATATATATAAGTTGACACAATACATTATTGAAGATGCTTTTAGAGTAATTGAAAGCGCTTTTATTAAATGTGTTTCTCACAACATAACAAATTAGAACTTCTAGGGCAATCGAGTAGGTAGTTTTATTGAAAATAGCTAAAATAATTTGTTGAAAATACCCAATCAATAATATACATCTTCATTACTATAATGAAATATCAAATACGATCACAAAAGCGTAAGATTACATGGTAATATTAAATAAGGTCATTAATATTCGTAATAATAAATTAGTGTCATTATATTACCTGACTTGAGATCATATGTTGACTTGTACAGTATAGCCACGTCATATGAATAAATGTTAGATGATTTTGAGTTAATAACATACGAAGTTGTGTGTGTCTCAAGAAGTGATCCGATAGCTTTGATAATAAAAGTTAGAGATATTCCAATGAAACTCAAAGATGTAGTATTCTATTGATTTTATTTGTGATTATTAATATGATATTATTAATTACCTATTAAACGATGACACATCATAAATTATACCACGAGTACAAAATATAAACTATTTATCACAACTATACCACTTCTAGGTTGTTTGTGATAGAAGTAGGGTTTAAGAAGAAAGTAGATGGGGTGTTAATAGCTTGATTCTTATTTGAAACGAATATTTTATCAAAATTGACCCAAAATGGGTCCAGATGATCGGACCGTGCTGCGAAGGGTGCAGGCCCATAAAAATCTAACGGGCCAACCTGGGCCGTGATTACAAAGACAATTATACCCTTTCCTCCCAACCGACTTCTCCATCTGGTATCTGCCTCTGCTCTTACTTTTACTCCCAACAAAAAAAAAAAAAAAAAAATTCATCGGACTCACAATCTCTTACCGAGTGCCATAATCCGCATCAACGGTGGACCATCGGCAGAAACACCGTTTTGGCCACCAATTACTGGGCCATTCGTCTTTTTCCCACCAAAATTTTGCTCTCTATCCTACGCAGAAGGTAAATTTTTTCTGCCCTGATTATACTATCTTCCAATTTCCATATTTTTTTAATACCATAATGTCACGTGGGTTCGTCGTGAATTTGGTTTTCATCTAATTCTGTGTGCGTTTGAATTGTTTATAAGTAGTCTAGGGTTTTTATTAGCTAAATCTTTTGACAGAGTAATTGTTTTACCATTGATTTTTGAATGATTGATCAAATGACGCAGAGAGTTACCACTTACTAAGCTGGCAATTTTTAAAGCAAACAATTGACTCAGTTAAACATCACTTCGAAATCTATCGGGTTAAATCTAAATTTTCAAGTTTATTATGACAGTAAACTTTGTTATTCTCTCCCTAACTATTGCATGGAACTTTCCCCCCCGGTTTTTGCAGGCTAGATTTTTTTTTTCTTGGCTGACATATCCTTTTGGTGAAAAAAATGGTCAGATATTGTGGATTTCTAATCTAGCTTGAAATTCTGTTGATACGAGGCGGTTTATAAATTCTGAAATAAGTTGTAGCATCTTGCGAAAACAATGCCAGTAGTGTCGCCAATCTTACCTCTTCCAGCACCTCCTCCTGATGGAGATCTTGGCCCTCTTCCTCTATCTCAAGTGTCAGAACGGCAGAAGGAAGAGAAATCATCAAACGATGAGCAGACTAAAGATAACGCTGCTCCTGCATCGGTTGCAACCCACACGAGAACAATTGGAATTATACATCCTCCTCCGGATATAAGAAACATTGTTGATAAAACTGCTCAGTTCGTTGCTAAGAATGGACCAGAATTTGAGAAGAGGATCATTGCCAACAATGCTAACAATGCAAAGTTCAATTTTTTGACTAGTTCGGATCCTTATCATGCATATTACCAACATCGGCTGTCAGAGTTTCGTGCCCAGAATCAATCTTCTTCCCTGCAACCTCTTTCAGAACCTGCGGATTCTGCTGTGCCTGAGTCAGCCCCATCTGCTCTGGCTGCTGATGGTGATGAAGCAGCTGCAAAGACTGAAACCGCTCTTCCATTTAAACTACCCGTACAGAAGGTTCTTGAGCCCCCTGAAGCTGAGCGATATACTGTGCGGCTTCCTGAAGGGATTACTGGTGAAGAACTGGATTTTATTAAGCTGACAGCCCAGTTTGTAGCTAGAAATGGAAAATCGTTCTTGACAGGATTGACTAGTAGAGAGATAAATAACCCTCAATTCCACTTTCTGAAGCCAACACACAGTATGTTTACTTTTTTCACTCAACTTGCCGATGCCTATTCTAAAGTGTTGATGCCACCAAAGGATTTGACTGAGAAGTTGAAGAATAGTGTCACTGACATGACAACTGTGCTTGAACGGTGCTTGCATCGCCTGGAATGGGAACGCTCACAAGAGCAGGCGAGGCAAAAGGCTGAGGATGAGATTGAGCAGGAGAGGATGCAAATGGCTATGATCGATTGGCATGATTTCGTTATTGTTGAGACAATAGACTTTGCAGAGGATGAGGATGAGGACCTACCTGCACCAATGAGTCTTGAGGAGGTTATTAGGAAGAGTAAGATGTCTTCTTTGGAAGAAGATGAAATTGTTGAACCTGGAAAAGAGGTAGAAATGGAAATGGATGAAGAAGAGGTGCAGCTTGTTGAAGAGGGCATGAGGGCAGCTAGTCTTGAGGAGAATGATAGTGAAAGGAAGGAGATGAAGGCAAATGAGGATCCGGAACCACCAATGAGAATTGTAAAGAACTGGAAGAGACCTGAGGAGAGGATCCCTGTTGAAAGAGACCCCACAAAGTATGTTGTTTCCCCAATCACCGGTGAGCTAGTTCCCATTAGTGAAATGTCTGAACACATGAGAATCTCCCTCATTGATCCCAAATACAAGGAGCAAAAAGAAAGGATGTTTGCTAAGATTCGAGAGACAACTCTTGCTCAGGATGACGAGATTTCCAGAAATATTGTCGGGCTTGCACGCTTACGGCCTGATATCTTTGGTACCACAGAGGAGGAAGTTTCTAATGCAGTCAAAGCTGAGATTGAGAAGAAGAAAGATGAGCAACCAAAGCAGGTCATATGGGATGGTCACACTAGTAGCATCGGGCGCACAGCAAACCAAGCCATGTCTCAGAATATTAATGGTGATGATCAAAATTATGCTGCTAACGGTGATCCCTCTAATCTACCCGGTCCGGCAGCTCCTCCTCCTCGACCCGGTGTGCCTTCTTTGCGTCCTCTTCCCCCACCACCGGGACTAGCCTTAAATCTTCCTCGTGTGCCTCCAAACACTGTCCAGTATTCGGCACCAACTAGTGGTGGGATCCCAGTTCCTCAACATAGGCCTTTCAATATGCAAGGGATTCCATCAGTCCACCCAAATCCTCCTTCAATGGCAACAGCTGGACAGCCACATGTTATGATGAGTCGACCACCCCCAATGCCACCATCAATTTCCATGAATCCATCTGGTATGCATGTACCACCGCCTCCTGGATCTCAGTTTAATCCTATGCAAACTCCCCAAGCTTATGCACATCTCCCGGTCCCTCCACCACCTCCTGTGCCTATGATGCAGCCGCCACCTTTGCCCCAAGGAATGCCGCCTCCACCTCCAACTGAAGCTCCTCCACCTCTTCCAGAAGAGCCAGAGCCAAAGAGGCAGAAGCTTGATGATTATATGCTTATACCTGAAGATAAATTTCTGGCCCAGCATCCGGTATGCATACTCTTGAAAGTTGAAGCTGTTTCTTTCATATACTGCTGTTAAGTTTGTTTTTATGTTGCATTTAGAAATTTATATTTTAGCTTATTGATGTGGTTTTTTTTTTGTAGGGACCTGTTCGCATCACCGTGTCTGTTCCCAATGTTGATGAAGGAAATCTGAAAGGGCAACTTCTGGAGATTACAATGCAGTCTTTATCTGAAACTGTTGGCAGTTTGAAAGAGAAAATTTCTGGAGAGATTCAGCTTCCTGCAAACAAACAGAAATTGAGTGGAAAAGCTGGGTTTCTGAAGGATAATATGTCACTTGCATATTATAACGTCGGAACAGGAGAAACACTAACACTTTCGTTGAGAGAGCGTGGTGGTAGAAAGAGATAATGAGCATCTTAAGTAATGGGGTTATTTATGAGGTTTTTGTTGGAACTTCCTTGTTACCTCAAGAGTTATCTATTTTTCCATGTATGACGACTGACAGTTCTATAACTCAACCTTCTTTGATGTTATATGTGGGATAATGTATTGGTTATCTATCTTTAGGATAACTATTTGAGACCCTATTATTGTTGTCGTAAACTGATGGTACATTAATGTCTACTTCAGAAACAGCTTCTTGGCAACACTCTGAGAGCTTTGGGAGTCAGAGGAGTTCCTTTTGCTCAGGCAGAGACCAAATCTCCATATGATGCTACTGCTTGCTTCCTTTTGCACTTGTAGTTGATATTCTGGGAGAACTTTCTTCCGGAAAGTCATATTGTGGTCTGCTTTATCCATTTGTAGGAGTGTTATTTTTTTGTAATATATGCATGTTATACTATTACTTGCTGTCTAGGATGGCAGTTGTATCCGACCCGGCTTGCATCTGCATGGACCCGGAAGATTCGGGTCCGGATGGACCTGGGTCCGTGATTAAAATATCAGAATCCGGGATCGCACTTGTCCGGCTCGGATTGACCCGGGTCCGGAAAAAAAAAATTAAATATAATAAATTAGAATAAAATACAAAATACAAAATAATATGCATATATAAAGAAACAAATATAATATAATTAAAAAAATAAAAGAATTGAAATAAAATTGATAAAATACAAATATAAAATAATATAATTAAAAATTAAATTTTTTTAATAAAAAAACGGGTATCCGGATCTTGATCGGGTAGACCCGGGTCCGGACCCGTGTATATTTACTCGGGTCCGGACCGGGGGCAATAAAAATGCTTTGGGATCCGGATTTTGTCATCCCTATTTGTAGTTGATAATGACATAAGAAATAGGCGATGTTGGTTTCTTGATTTCTCTTGTAGTATGCTTTGTGAACCGAGATAATAAATTTCAAGTGCAGATGTTTATCCTTTTTAAAATGTGGATTTGGTGCTAAATAATGGCGTATAGCTACTAAATAATGTTGTATAGGTGCTAAATGATGTGCCAAATTCATATTTTATTTTTTTTTTATTTTTTTTTAAGAAGGCCGCCATATTCATATTTAAAATGTATGTGGTAGCATGAAAAAATCTCCCTATAACGAATGGGTCGAAGAAGGGCGAAAAAAGAAGACGTAACAAGGAACGAAAGGTGATGGAAGATGAAGAGGCGGAGTCGTCGAAAGCATAAAGATTATGACTAACAAAGAATTAATCTCCCAACAAATGAAGGACGACAGATGAAGAAACAATTGGGACGATTGCTACACGAACAAGTGCTTTGCAGTCGCTCAGTTACGGACAAACCCACAATCTAACGGTTATTGTACCGTTTAGCAGTAACCCTAGGGGTGGTAATTTGGGTCAGGATTCGTTTATTCGTTCGATTCGATTTGCTTTAAAGCGAATACGGATTTGAAAAAATGGATTCATTTAATAAATGGGTCAATTCGATTTGATTCGTTTATTAAACGAATCGAATACGAATTTAAGCTCATTAATTCGTTTATTCATTTAAGATTCGTTTATTATTTTTATTTACTAGTTCTTGTTATTTTTCAATTAAGATTCGAGAAATTATAGCTAATTACCATAGAAAAAGTAATACTTTCGATATTTGGTGAGGTATTTTTAGTAAATATATTAATTACATATTTCATATGTATATATTTATGAAGAATTAATGTATTTAAGTGAGGTAAATTATTTTATTAAATAATATCATGACTAAACGAATATTCGTATTCGATTCGTTTATTAAACGAATCGAATACGAATCCTGATATTAGGATTCGTTTAATAAACGAATCGAATACGAATCCATCACATTTTGATTCGATTCGTTTATGATTCGATACAAATTCGATTCGTTGATTCGTTTTGCCACCCCTAAGTAACCCCCACGATCTAACGGTTATCAGAGCGCATGACTCAGCGGTTGTATACACACCCAACAGTTGTATACACGATCCAACAGTTTCACACAAGCAAAAGACGTGGAAGTTGGTAGACCGAAGAAAGAGAAATCACTCGAGCGGTTGGCATGACTGTTCACTATGAAGACTCGTAATGAGCAATTATTTTAATTTCCTAGTTTTGTAATAGGTAGAATTGTAATTTGTGTGCTTGTACCCCTTGGAGGTATTTTCGTGAAATCAAACACCTCTTTCTGAGACTTAATCTCGGGAGGTTTGGACCTTACACGCGTATTGATTAAAAATAGTACAAACAATATGATTAGTCCAACTTAATTTGAATATTTTTCATTTTAATGCATTTTCACCCTCAACAAACTGATAAAGATAGAAGCCAAGCCAACGCTCCTCAACCTCAAGGTATTGTATGTTACAAATTTCAAATTTTGGTGTTGTTTTCAAATATCTCATGAAAAAAATCAATCATATTTTCAAATGAAAGCTTTTTTAGCAAATGAAGCTTATTTTTATTTTTCAAAAGTTGGTTAATAAATGAGAATTAATTGGGGCATGTTTGAGTTGGATATCTAGGGATAATATTCAATAAGAGGTATCAAAACCAAATCTTAATTATCGATATATGAGAGTAGAACAATGTATGTGTGTTGAATGAAAAGACCAAGTGCTTCACAATGGTTTCGTCTAACATGGAATTATTGAGTTATGTTTTATATTAATTACTGAGTGTCTGAGGGTAGTTTCATCCGAAAGGGAAATTGTTGATTTATATCTCACATTAGTTAATAAGCGAGAATCCCTTAAACGTATAAATATGATAAGTCCCTTTATTATTAAACTAGTCTCCGTTCGATATAGTTTTTTTATTTCGTTTTCTATTTTTTGAATTCAGAAATTACAAAATAAGCGTTCAGTAATGAATCTTTAAAAAAAAATTTGAAAATGAAAAAATTCATTATCTACTTTTAACAAATTATTTTCATTATTTTCGTATTATAACAACAACAACAACAACAATAATAATAATAATAATAATAAATTTCTTATTATTATAAAAATTAAAAATTAATATTATAATTAACATAATAGCAATGTATATTTAATATTAAATAAAACAATAATAGTAATTAATAATAAACAAAATAATAATAATAATATAAATAATAAATTATTATAAAATAATAAAATTGAAAAGTCATAATAATAATAATTATTTAATAACACTAATAAAAAAGATTAATCATTAGTAATTAATATTAATTATTATTATTATTATATTAATGTTATTAAATAATAATTATTAAATAACAATACTTGAGGCCCAATAATTATTATATGATAATAAAATAGCAATGTCATCATAATTATTATTATTCAATGACACTAATAAAAAATAATAATCATTAGTAATTAATATTAATTATTATTATTATATTAATATTATTAAATAATAATTATTAACGGGCCCTTGAGGCCCAATACATGTACCATAAATATTTTACTGTGCAAAATATATAAATAAATACAAAATAAAATTAAAAACCGTCTCAACTCAACAGCTCAACAGTGAGTCAAATTGATTTCTCTTCACACGTGTTGATTAGTTCCTAAAACCTATAAATACGCGCAGGATCTGTGTGTCCGCCATAATCTTGTTTTCTAACGGCTAATTGACACCTCTTTGCAGAGAGATTACGAGAATCAGGACACCAACAGTTCGTTCTCTCTATATAACCAACCCTAAATTGATTTAATTTCTCTACGCTAATTGATTTAAAAAAGAGAAAAAAAACCTCATTTCTTTCAAAACCCTAGAAACACAAACCCATCATTGCAATGCTTTTCGCTTCGCTGATCAAAATCTCATTTCTTGTTTTCTTCTTGATCATTTTTTAGTCTCATAATTCGAACTGAAATTGCGACGACGGACAGTTCTTGAGACTCCAAACTTAAACTGACTCGCCGCCGTTGTCGTCATCTCCGAACCCTAATTAGAGTCCGTTGCCGCAGCGGCCACCCAAAACCCTCAAGCGCAACGACTCTTTTCCGTTGTTAAGGTTGTGTTTCTTTCCATCTTTTTATTTTATTTTTTTTTACAATTTGGGGAAAATTACACATGCTTTAATAAATTTCAATTTAATACTAAATTCATTGAGAAATAACAAATTTTCAGGATTTAAAGATTTATCTAATATTATTTTAAATTGCATTCCCTTCCCTGCTGGTTAGTAAACAAAAAAAAAAAAAAAAAAAATCTATCTCAATTTCATTTTATTTGCGTTTCCTTTTTTTTTTTTTTTGAAAAAAAACTTGGATTTTCCTAATCTTTACTTGGCTTTTGGCTTGGATAAAGATTGCCCAAGAAAGAAAAAAAGATTGGGAGAGATATATATGAATTTTAACTTTTTATATATGCTAAATCTAGTTTCTTCCAAAATAATGCCACGACTCTTTTTCGGTGTTAAGGTGATGTTTCTTTTAATCTTTTTATTTTATTTTTCAAAGAGAAATTTCAGATTTGCTAATTTTTGGGAAAATGTTAGCGACTCACTCAAGCTTTATTAATCTTTTATTTAATACTAAATTTATTGACCAAATAACAAAGTTAAAGATTAATAGATTATTTTTATTAAAATTTTTCTTCTGTGAGAAAGCAAAAGGCTTTGTTTTGGTTGGTTTGGTGTGTGAAAACAAAAGAACAAGACATGGTAAAAATTAAAAAAAGGCTAGGGAGGGATATATATGTTTGTATGTATGTATGTAGGTACTGACAAAGTGCATAACAAAAACTGTAGATACTAAATCTAGTTTCTTCGAAAATGATGCCATATGCTGCTGTTTTTTTTTCTGAAACATCTGTAATTTCATAATATATTCTGAGTTTATGCATTTCGTTGAGTGTTGTGAATTGGTGGTAGTGCAAATAAATAAGGAAGAGGAAGAAGGCAAGTGAAAGATGGCGCTGAAAGTTGCCAATGATTCAAGATGATAAATGGTACTGAAAGTTGTCAATGATTCTTAGTCAATAAATGGACAAACCATTGACGGTTGCTGACATGGAGGCAACTCAGGTATGCTCTCTCTTGGTTATGGTAGGTACAGTTTAGGGTTGTAATTTGACAGAGGAGTATTTATTCACCATGAAGGTTGTCACACAGGTCTGATGAAGGTTTGTTCTGTTACTTTTTTGGGACCATGAAATAGTTTGAATGCTTAGTCATTGTTATGGGAATTCCCTTCTAGGAGAGGGTTATACAAGTGCTCATGCATTTGTGCTTTGCTTAACTTACATAGATATGACCTTTCTTTACTCACACGTTAAAGCTTGTAGCTTTTTTCATAAAGTTAAGATTCTTGTCTCGATTTACTAATTTGCATGGTTACATATGATGCTTGAATGCTGCCCATTAATGGTGAGTTTTTTCAAATGTTAATAGGAGATGTGTTGTGGACTTTGCTTCACATATTTGTTTCATGAGGAATATTAGGTATACACACAGTTAGGGAGAGTCGTTATTATTGTTATGGACTTGTCTTATGATTTAGAGATATAACATATTATGTGTTACTGTGATGAATTTTTCACATAATTTGGTGGAATATAATTGGTTTTGACAGTGGCATCATTTTAGAAGGTTCTTTTTATGTCGTATTCAATAACTTGAATAGCAAGACTTAGTTTCGTATTTAGTTTCCTAGCAACAAGTGTTGTAATTAAGGTTAGATGTAATGCAAAACACGCATTTATTGCAGTGAGTATGAGTTCCTGTTGTCCAAGTGAAACTCTTTATTAATCGTTGTTCACTGATTTTAATTACTTTTCAAAAATATGTTTTTGGCCAGGCCTGTTGCTACTATTCATGGAGAAGGTGGAATTTAGCTCGAAAGGAATACTTGTCAATATAATCAAAAAGAGGTCTTTCACTATACCCTTACTCCCATTGGCTTGTAGAAAATCCTATTCATGGAGAAGGTGGGATTTAGCTTCAAAGAAATACTAGTCAATATAATAAGAAAGAGGTCTTTCACTATACCCTTACTTTCCATTGGCTTGTAGAAAATCCTATTGGAGATTTTCCAGAACTCTCAAGGAAGACATTGTTAAGGATTTGTTCAGATATTTTATTTTTGAGCAACTTAGATTTTCTAAACCATTCTAGTTTGAGTAACTTGGATTTTTACTATTCCCAAATACTCTGAATTAGTCTCGCTTATGTGTTTATTTTCCTTTCTTTTGTAGGATGCACTTTATTTTTTTTGCAAGGCTACAACTAAATCTAACTAAGAGGTACTGATGATGCGAGTTCTTTGGTAGAACAACTTTTGGATGTTGTAAGGACCAAAAACAAATCAGTTTACGTGTTTCTCGTGTCTCTAGGTGAGTTTTTATTTATTTATTTATTTATTTCTGTGTGGATATAGACTTAAAAAGTGTTCTTGAGGACGTATGTGAAAAAAAAAGAATTCCTTGGTGGTTTAATTTATTATCTACTGATTTCATCTACCTCAATTTATTAGTTTATTATCTACTGATTTATCTTCCGCAATTAGTTTAGTACGAGTTCTTTGGTAGAACAACTTTTGGATGTTGTATGTAAGGACCTAGATCAAAGCAATTTGCCTGTTTCTGGTATCTCTAGGTGAGTTTTTATTTGTTTATTTCTGTGTGTGGATATATAGAGACTTAAAGAAGTGTTCTTGAGGATGTATGTGAAAAAAATAAAAATTCCTTGGTGGTTTAATTTATTATCTACTGATTTTATCTACCTCAATCTGACAGTGAAATATATGTTTGTATGTATGTATGTACTGACAAAGTGCATAACAAAAACTGAAGATGCCATATGTTGTTGTTGTTTTTGAAACATCTGTAATTTCATAATATCTTCTGAGTTTATGCATTTCGTTGAGTGTTGTGAATTGGTGGTAGTGCAAATAAATAATGAAGAGGAAGAAGGCAAGTGAAAGATGGTACTGAAAGTTGTCAATGATTCGTAGTCAAATAAATAAGGAAGCGGAAGAAGGCAAGTGAAAGATGGTGCTGAAAGTTGCCAATGATTCAAGATGGTACTGAAAGTTGTCAATGATTTGTAGTCAATAAATGGACAAACCATGAAATTTGACTCGGTTGCTGACATGGAGGCAACTCAGGTATGATCTCTTGGTTTTGGTAGGTACAGTTTAAGGTTGTAATTTGACAGAGGAGTATGTATGCACCATGAAGGCTGTCGCACAGCTCCTGATGAAGGTTTATTCTGTTACTTTTTTGGGACCGTGAAATAGTTTGAACATGCTTAGACATTGTTATGGGAATTCCCTTCTAGGAGAGGGTTATACAAATGCTCATGCATTTGTGCTTTGCGTAACTTATAGATATGACCTTTATTTACTCACAAGGCGGAATCACGTTACAGCTTGTAGGCTTTTTCATAAAGTAAAAGATTCTTATCTCGATTTACTATGATTTGCATGGTAGGCTGGTATCTTGTTATACAAGTGCTCATGCATTTGTGCTTTGCGTAACTTACAGATATGACCTTTATTTACTCACAAGGCGGAATCACGTTACAGCTTGTAGGCTTTTTCATAAAGTAAAGATTCTTATCTCGATTTACTATGATTTGCATGGTAGGCTGGTATCTTATTCATGAAGTTAATATTAATGTCTTGATTTCCTATGACTTGCACGATTACAAGAATGTGGGAACTTGATTACTTTATCTTATCTCTTTTCATTGATTAGTATTTTTTTTTGGTTAAACTTAATCTGTATGTATGATCATCTGCATTGCAGTGCGAGTCTTGCATCACCTTTTGTTGGCTAAAATGATAATGCAAACTTCAAGGTGGTCTTTGATAGGCAAGTGATGCAATACTAGTCAATGGCAATAATTAGATGTAGATATCCCAGGAATCACTCAATTAAGGGGACAAAACGTAGACTTATGAGTGGGTTTCTTTGTGGCTTGGACTTAAGTGATTCCTCTTTCAATCAAGTGTGAGGTTTGATCATGTCTAGTGATTCCAAGGTAAGTGAGATTTTTCTTACTATGATTCTTAACGTTACAGCTTGTAGGCTTTTTCATAAAGTAAAGATTCTTATCTCAATTTACTATGATTTGCATGGTAGGCTGGTATCTTATTCATGAAGTTAATATTAATGTCTTGATTTCCTATGACTTGCACGATTACAAGAATGTGGTAACTTGATTACTTTATCTCTTTTCATTGATTAGTATTTTTTTTTGGTTAAACTTAATCTGTATGTATGATCATCTGCATTGCAGTGCGAGTCTTGGCATCACCTTTTGTTGGCTAAAATGATAATGCAAACTTCAAGGTGGTTTTTGATAGGCAAGTGATGCAATACTAGTCAATGGCAATAATTAGATGTAGATATCCCAGGAATCAGGGACAGAACGTAGACTTATGAGTGGGTTTCTTTGTGGCTTGGACTTAAGTGATTCCTCTTTCAATCAAGTGTGAGGTTTGATCATGTCTAGTGATTCCAAGGTAAGTGAGATTTTTCTTACTTACCAACTTGTTTGGGTAAGAAATTAACAATGCCACATTTTTAACGGCAATATCACAACCTCCTACCCCTGCATACATATAGTATCATTTTTGGCTTATTGAGTCTGAATATACGGCAGAATCTTGAATAATGCGAATATGGGGACATACTATATAGTATCATTTTTGGCTTATTGAGTCCGAATTTACGGCATAATCTTGAATAATGCGAATATGGGGACACACTATTCTGGATCTATGCACTTTGCGAAATGCTGTTCTGATTTACAATTAGTGATAATTTTACTTTACCATTGAAGATTTTTGAGCCTAGAACAAGGCCTGTCTTTAAAATTCTGAGAACATAATGTTTTCTATTAGGGACAATGTTCTTGAATTTTATAGACAAATCTTATCAGGGACAAAACTAATGTGTAATTATACAAATATACTTTCTTCTCTTCTTCTTGGTGTCCTCGTATGTGTATATACTTGCATCTAAAGGAGTTTGCATGAACTCTTCTTCTTGGTGTCCTCGAATGTGTATATACTTGCATCTAAAGGAGTTTGCATGAACTTCTCTTATGCAAATATACTTCCTTCTCTTCTTCTTGGTGTCCTCGTATATGTATATACTTGAATCTAAAGGAGTTTGCATGAACTCTCTTATGTGTTTTGACTTTCAATTCATGAGTGGATATTCATCGGGGCCATCTTACAACTGGAATGAGGCATGCATTTTCTTGTTCATTTGACCTTTTTTAATCAATCTCTGTACCGTCTTTTTGTTTGTTTATTTTCATTTTGGCATATATATTTTCTAGTTGGATTTATCCTTGTTGTGGCAAATATATCAATCGGGTCCTAACTGGCCCCACAGAGTAGCTACAGCTGTTGAGTTGGACTCACTGCCACACTGCAACTTAGGTGAATCAGGTGTAGGTGGTGGTTGTTCTTTGTGATCCATTTGGTAGCATTATCATGAATTCATGATGTTGTTGCCTACTTGCCTTGTAGGGTTTACAAACCATGTACAAAATGGCAGGTTGAAACAAGTGTGCTTTATAATAATGGCATCATCTTCATTGCTGTGTTGAAACTACTATGAACATTGCTTTTTAGCTGCATGCAAAGCTCTTAGTTTTTAAGGGCTTGATTTGCTCATGTTTTCTTATTGCATTTTGTTTTTGCTAAATGTTCAACAGCTCTTTTTGTTTATATTTAGTTAAGTTTCAGTTTTGTGAATTGTGAATTTTTGAGGGTTTTCTGTTTTTTAAAGGCAGCATAAAGAAGTTGATTTTTGAAAAAAATGCTGAGGGATTTTGTTTATCTATTTGTCTATTTTATCCATTATAATTGTTGTTTGTTGTTTTATTTGTTCGGAATTATTGTGATGGGAACCTCAAAATCCCTCAACAATGGCACAACAAATCACACCAAAAAAAAGAAGAAGAGAAATGACACTTTTATTCATGAAAATTAACTGAATTAATAAAGATAGTCGAAGGTGAATAAATTCACGAGTTCTTGTACAACTTTGAGGTGTTGGCAACTTCCTTAGGGTTTCCTCTTCGCATCCCAATTCCCAATTTTTTTCAAAATGATAGCATAACGAAAACAAAACAAAACACCATAATTTATTTCTAAACCCTAAATAACTAAAATGACCCACTTACCCTTTCTTATTTCCTATTTTACCCATTGGGTCCTAGCATATTGTTTCCCACTGAAACTTTTGACAAGATATATTTCTTATGCTATTTGTTTTCCGTTGGCTTTTTTTTTTTTAACAAGATAATTGGTAGTTTTCCAAGCGGGCAGACAAGCAATTTGGCGTAATTTGCATTAACATATATATCTTTGCCCTTGATATGTCCTTTTGGTTGATGTTTCTAGAAAAAAAGTGAACAATTTTTTGCTTTATTGGGAAAATTGTTGCCTCTTGCTCCTTCAAGTTGCAATGCAAAGAGTTTCCTTTTTATTTTTTATTTTTGTATTTTTTGTGTGTAAGAAGAATGTTAAAAACATTTCTCAGTTTGGTACCTGCTATTTTGTTTGCTTCTGGTTTAGAAGTTTTGTGGCCTGCCAAGCAATGTGTTGGCTAAGAATATGGGGCTGTGAAAGAATTGTCATATATTTTACTAAAAGAAAGTCATATTCGTAGAAAATAATCTGTAGTCATATTCAAATTTTGACAATAAGGGATTTGTTGTTTTGTAGTCTCCAATTGGTGTGGAAATATCAGACATTTGACGTATTGGGAGCGGAGATAGATGATAAAATATCTCAGTTCTGACGATTGAGAGATTAACTGCCAAATTGCCTAAGAAACGGAAAGTTTTACCAGTATGATCACTGTATAATTTTCTCTTTTTTCTTTCTTTGTTACATTTATGCACATATGATGCATGACATCCTCATAGTCTCATGCAGAATGCCAGTTCGGATAAAATCATCTTCCATCTTTTTTTCTGTCGCCTGTGTTTGTGCCGCATCACCAATACTATGGTTTCAGGAATATTAGTTTATCCTATCCTAAATTATCTTATGTTCTGTCTTGATTAATCTCTGTGAACATGGTAAGATCACTGAGAGTAGCAGCACAACTGTCTAAATGCTTGGAACTTTAAAGTTGACTTGTTACATTTACCTTTTTTCAGAACAATTAAATGATACTGTGAGTTGAGGTGTTTACTATCCATTTGAAAGAACTCTGTGGAAAGCAGTTGAGGTGTTAACCTTGATTCTTTCAAAGGGCCAATTAAGAATGCTTGGTTTTATTATGGTTTATGTTATATGTGAGACATTAGCCTTGATTTTTTTTTTTTGGGAGGGATAATCCTTTTTTTGGCCAGATCCAATCTTTTGTAGAAAGAAGACAAGCAGTCGAATACTTTTTGTGAAGGGCTTGTTTTGTACTATATACGGTCAATAGTTGAACTGAGATTTTTGACTCTAAATTTTCTGCTGTTACATGTTAAGTGAAATTGGACCTAAAATGCTGGAGTTCCAGAGTTTATGAGTTCTCTTTATGGTTATTTGTTCTGCTATTTTATTTGTTAAAAAAATTCCAATCAGTCTGGATGTAACATTGTTCTATTTTTCTGGCATTGAACTTTGGGGACACTGAAATTATTTGTTTGTTTGTTGCTTTAAGTTGTTTACATAAGACATCTGTTGCAAGAAAGCTTTTATATACTTTGGCTTCTCTGGACAAAGTGTAAAACTTATGTTGGAATAAAGCTTTTGTATACTCTTGGCTTCCCTCTCGAGTCTAGACAAAGTGTACCGTGTGGAAATGAAGTTAATAGAGACGAAATCTGCAAATATAGCACTGCTCGTGTTGTACTGTGTGCTTAATAGGGATTTGCTTGTTCTAGAAATGGATATCTTGGTAAAGAAACTCATTGGTGGGCCAATTAAGATTGCTTGGTATATTTAGGTTTACGTATTTTGGCTAATCCTTTTATTTGTTTCACCTTATGATCAGATTCAATCTCGTGTTGAAAGCTGTTGAATACTTTCTTTGAAGGGTTTGTTACTTTTTCTCTATATTTCTATTAGCCAATTGGGTTTCTGTATTTTAGCTTATTGATGTGGTGCTTTTCTGTAGAGATAATTTCTGGAGAGATTCAGCTTCCTCCTGCAAACAAACATAAATTGAGTGGAAAAGTTGGGTTATGAAGGATAAACGCTAACACTTGCATATTATAACGTTAATTTCTGGAGAGATTCAGCTTCCTCCTTAATTAATTTTCGAAATGTGTCTTGAATTAAAAGACCAAGTGCTTAATAATGGTTTCGTCAAAGAGAGAATTATTAAGTTGTGTCTCACATTAATTAATAAGCGAGAATCCCTTAAACTTATAAATAGGATAAGCCCTTTTATTACTAAATTAGTCTCCGTTCGGTATCATTTTTTAATTTATAAGCGTTTGATAATGAATCTTAAAAAAAGAATTGAAAATGAAAAATTCATTCTCTACTTTTAACAAATTGTTTTCATTATTTTCATATAAAAATAATAAAAAAATTATTATTATTATTATAAAAATTAAAAATTAAAAATTAATATAATAATTAACATAATATAGCATTATATATTTAATATTAAATAAAATAATAATAGTAATTAATAAAAAAACAAAATAATAATAATAATAATATAAATAATAATTATTATATAATAATAAAATAGCAATGTCATCATAATTATATTATTCAATCACACTAATAAAAAATAATAATTATTATTAAATAACAATACTTAACGGGCCCTGAGGCCTAATACATGCACCAAAAATATTTTAATGTGCAAAATATATAAATAAATACAAAATAAAAATAAAAACCGTCTCAACTCAACAGCTGACTGTGAGTCAAATTGATTTCTGTTCACACGTGTGACTGGTTCCTAAAACCTATAAATACGCGCAGGATTGTGGGTCCGCCACTATAATCTTGTTTTCTAAAAAATCTATCTCAATTTCATTTTCTTTGCGTTTCCTTTTGTTTTTCTTTTTTTTTTTTGAAAAAAAACTTGGATTTTGCCAATCTTTACTTGGCTTGGATAAAGATTGCCCAGATAAGAAAAAAAGATTGGGAGAGATATATATGAATTTTAACTTTTTATTATGCTAAATCTAGTTTCTTCCAAAATAATGCCATATGCTGTTGTTGTTTTTGAAACATCTGTAATTTCATAATATATTCCGAGAGTTTATGCATTCCGTTAAGTGTTGTGAATTTGTGGTAGTGCGAATACGGCCTTTAAATAAGGAAGAGGAAGAAGGCAAGTGAAAGTGGTGCTGAAAGTTGCCAATAATTCAAGATGATAGATGGTACTGAAAGTTATCAATGATTTTTAGTCAATATACCCTTACTCTCCATTGGCTTGTCAAAAGAAATACTAGTCAATATAATCAGAAAGTGATCTTTCACTATACCCTTACTCTCCATTGGCTTGTAGAAAATCCTATCCTATTCATGGAGAAGGTGGAATTTAGCTTCAATACTCAGGAAACTCAGGTATGCTCTCTCTTGGTTATGGTAGGTACAATTTAGGGTTGTAATTTGACAGAAGAGTATTTATGCACCATGAAGGTTGTCACACAGGTCCTGATGAAAGTTTGTTCTGTTACTTTTTTGGGACCATGAAATAGTTTGAATGCTTAGATATTGTTATGGGAATTCCCTTCTAGGAGAGGGTTATACAAGTGCTCGTGCATTTGTGCTTTGCTTAACTTACATAGAAATAACCTTTATTTACTCGCAAGGCTGAATCACGTTAAAGCTTGTAGCTTTTTTTCATAAAGTTAAGATTCTTGTCTCGATTTACTAATTTGCATGGTTACATATGATGCTTGAATGCTGCTTATTAATGGTGATTTTTTTCAAATCTTAATAGGAGATGTGTTGTGGACTTTGCTTTACATATTTGTTTCATGAGGAATATTAGGTATACACACAGTTAGGGAGAGTCATTATTGTTATGGACTTTCCAATTTGGTCATGCACTGATGCTTCTGTCTTCTCACTTTTTATATGACTCTTAACTTTTGGAGTGCATGTCTTATGATTTAGACATATAACATATTATGTGTTACTGTGATGAATTTTTCACATAATTTAGTGGAATATAATTGGTTTTGACAGTGACATCATTTTAGAAGGTTCTTTTATGTTGTATTCAATAACTTGGATAGCAAGAATTAGTTTCTTATATTGTTTCCTAGTAACAAGTGTTGTAATTAAGGTTAGGTGTAATCCATAACACGCATTTATTGCATTGAGTATCAGTTCCTGTTGTCCCAAGTGAAACTCTTTATTAATCGTTGTTCACTAATTTTATTTATTTCTCAAAAATATGTTTTTGGTCAGGCCTGTTGGCTGTTGCTACTATTCATGGAGAAGGTGGAATTTAGCTCGAAAGAAATACTAGTCAATATAATCAGAAAGTGGTCTTTCACTATACCCTTACTCTCCATTGGCTTGTAGAAAATCCTATTCATGGAGAAGGTGGAATTTAGCTTGAAAGAAATACTAGTCAATATAATAAGAAAGAGGTCTTTCACTGTACCCTTACTTTCCATTGGCTTGTAGAAAATCCTATTGGAGATTTTCCAGAACCCTCAAGGAAGACATTGTTAAGGACTTGTTCAGATATTTTATTTTTGAGCTTTGAGCAACTTAGATTTTCTAAACCATTCTAGTTTGAGTAACTTGGATTTTTCCTATTCCCAAATACTCTGAATTAGTCTCGCTTATGTGTTTATTTTCCTTTCTTTTGTAGGATGCACTTTATTTTTCTGCAAGGCTACAACTAAATCTAACTAGGAGGTGTTGATGATGCGAGTTCTTTGGTAGAACAACTTTTGGATGTTGTAAGGACCAAAATCAAACCAATTTACCTGTTTCTGGTGTCTCTAGGTGAGTCTTTATTTACTTATTTATTTATGTGTGTGGATATATAGAATTAAAGAAGTTTTCTTGAGGATGTAAGTGGGAAAAAAAAGAATTCCTTGGTAGTTTATTTAATTATCTACTGATTTATCTTCCTCAATTTGTTAGCTTAGTATGAGTTAAATGCTTCGATATTGGCCATTAGGCAATTGGATGTGATTTGGCTTAGGATTGTGATTGTCTACTATGTGGCGTTTGCTATTTTTTAGGGTCCACAAAATTTAGATTATTTCAAACAATTTTGAAGTGTCTGCTGTTCCAGCATCATATGGAGCATCAAAAAGGGGGTTATGGAGCCATTCTAACGTTATTGGGCGTTTTATGAATTAATAAATTACTTGGGTCTTTCTACTTCCGATATTGGTCAGTGTTTGCTTCTGTCAGCAGAGTCTGAGTTTTGACATCTAAAGGCCTGTTTTATCAAGTGTTCTATTTAACAGTGCAGGAAGCTATCCCACCTGTAGGGAACATAATGCTTGGCAAGCTTTTCCTGCCTAGTGCCTACTAATTTTCTCTCTCTCTGATTCGATTTATGATAAGTTTGTTTACTTTGAATGATACGTTTATGCTGCTTCATTGTTGGCTTTTCTAATAGCTCTAAATACCCTCCCTTTATTTTTCCCGTCAAAAGGCTAAAAATCCTCCTCACATTTACCTCTCTCGCTATGGTCATTTCAAGAGATGTGAATATAAAGCCAAAGCGAGATAACAATTTACTCTATTTTTATTGTATTCCGTTTTTTCCATTTTTATTTTTCAAGAATATGCAAGTAAAAAAGCAAATTTTTATTTTTTACAATTTGGGGAAAATTACACATGCTTTTATAAATTTCAATTTAACACTAAATTCATTGAGAAATAACAAATTTTTAGGAGTTGAAGATTCATCTAATACGTTCTTGTCCCAGTTTAAATGGCCCAACAAGCCCATATCCCATGACAAATGGTCCAAACGGATCCAAACAGTGATGTTCCCAAACATAAGCATAGAAGGGAGATAATGCAAACATATCATAATAACTTTTTACATGATGGCCCATCAACATTTCAGAAGCTTTTGGCCTAATAGTCATAAGGTGCGAACTTGCCCCAGTTTAAATGGCCCAGCAAGCCCGCATTTCTGACAATAGTCCAACTGCATCCAAATGAGGATGGTCCACAAGCACATATTCAAGGAAATAATTGTTACTTTAGCCAACCCGGTCTATAGGTGGGTTAGTAAGAGTATAGACAAAGGCTCTCACCGGCGAAGGATGGCCCACAACTAGGTCTCCCCACTCAAGGGTTCGAGCAACCAAGTGAGCGCACCTTTTTTTTATACACTAAGGTACGTGCCAATGAGCTATGGTGTGTGACGGACTGTCAAATGGATTTCCCGTTGTAGATCCCCCAGAGGGAAGGTGGAGCGAGGCTCACTTAAATACCCAAGCCTCTTAGGCTCTTATCGCTTGTTGTCAGGAATAAACAACGAGTCCTCCAAATTAGTCCATCACAAAGGCTACGAGTAGATGGCTATCTAGGTGCCTTCACAGCTTTTCCTTCTAGAAAGGTAGTGAATGAAGGAAGACACCAAACCATTACCTAGCCCAAAATGCCTTTGATTAAACCCTTACTTTATCCACTATAGACACGGTCAATTAAAACACAAATCCAAACATCACAAGTCAATATTTCGGGGCCAATTCTCTATCCCCAGTGGAGTCGCCAGACTGTAGGACACAGGACCTGGGCGACGCCGTTCCTAGGCTCGCGGCCTAGTTGGGAAGGATTACATAACATGGAGTCGCCACCGGTGTGAACCGGGACAAAGATTTAAGGCCGCACTCACCCCTCGCAAGGGAAGACCTCAAACCGTTGGGTTCGGAATGGTCCCTTACTTATGTCGCTTGTAATGAAAGGATTCATGTAATAATTTAACTAAGCTTAGTAACACTTATTTCCAATAGTATCATGCTTCTAAATTCTCATGTGTAAAATAAAACTCATGTACGCATTTCACATATATCTTACATTTAAATTTGCATGCTAAACATATATCAAGATAGCAACTAACATAAACTTTACTTGCATATCACATTCAGGAAAAAACACAAGCGCACATATTAACCATACAAGCACACATGGTAACCATACAAGCACACATATGGGCACTTTTCAAGTGGTACGTGGAATTGTAGCCCAAGTACAGACCGCACTACCGTCCATTCGGAATCGGCTACGGAATTTACGTCTGGGTTTCCATCCGATATACCGCAAGAAATAATACTCAAATGTTATCATGACACAAGCATATGAATTGTAATACATCAACATATTTGCATTTATACATGTGGAGATAGCTACTAGGAAAACTATGCATGGAATCTAATAAGACGGACTCAGTTCAGTGTGTGCACGTTCGTGTAGCGTTCGTAAACGCGTTCGAACGTAAATGAAACAGAATGCTCACGTTCGAGTAGCGTTCGTAAACGCGTTCGAACGGAAATGAAACAGAATGCTCACGTTCGAGTAGCGTTCGTAAACGCGTTCGAACAGAAATGAGACAGAATGCTCACGTTCGAGTAGCGTTCGTAAACGCGTTCGAACGGAGATGAGACAGAAAGCTCAAGTTCGTATGGCGTTTGTTAACGCGTTCGAACGGATATGAGACCTGACACATAATAAGGCAAAAAACACATGCGCGTTCGAGTTGCGTTCGTGAACGCGTTCGAACGGACACGGACCTGATGCATGAAATAGGATGCAATACATAAACAGAAAATATAAGGGCGCGGCGAAGCACTGCCGTAAAGGTGACCTTTTGGGGCTCTTGATCTCTCAAAGAGAGGACCTTTAGACCAACATGCTAAGCCCATGCGCGTCACATCACACATACAAGAATAGAACCAATCATATCAACCAAGTATGCCCGATTGAACACATCTTACATCCAATCCGGACACACATCAACCGGCGCGACAAAACATCGTGGTAAAGGGCTTTTAGCCCCTCCCCATAGGGGATCTCACAACACACTTACTAAGCCCATGCGCTCGATTGACTTATACATACGAAAATAAAGATAACAATATCAAACTAAGTATGCCCGATTGAACGTATCTCGCGTCCAACCGAACATACATCAACCGGCGCGGCGAAGTAGTGTCACGAAGGTGGCCTTTTCGGCTCTTTGTCTCCTAAATGGAGGACCTTTGGACTAACTCACTAAGCCCATGCGCTTGGTTGAATCATGCATAACTAACGACATATTGAATTCAAGTAAGCAAACTAAATAAACAAGAGCAACATAACCAAAAGAAAGATGGTGCCGTTTACCCAAGCGGTACGTGGAATTGTGGCCCGAGTACAGATCATATTACCGTCCATTCGGAATCGGCTATGAAATTTATGTCCGGGTTTCCATCCGATATACCGCGAGAGTTGACACATCTCTTATTCATCCAATACCCACAACATACATCATACACACAACAGATATCACAAATACAGAAAATATAATCAAAATGAATGACCAGAAAGTAAAATGAGGATAAGTGTGAAAGATACCCTCAGGTCTAACCTTTTAAGCCGTCTCTCGGACTCACGTTCCACGAAGATCGAAAGGGGGGTAAAGCTCCGCAACTTTTTCTGGTCCGCTGGTTCGAAGTCCTAGCTCACTGTTCCGCTGCTTTGCTTACGATTCGAACTCCGTTCTGCTCCTATTCGGCTCCTGTTTTGCTGCTCACTGCACGGGCTACCTGTTTCAATGTTTTCAAAGAACTATTCCAAGTTGTGTGGGTTCTTAGTGCAATTAAAAGTGATTATTTTTAAGATTATCTATGTAGTTTTCTAAGTTACTGTTTTTTAAGGATTTGGGCTGCTGTGTTTGTGTGGTTTTCGGTGATGTATGGAGGTTTAGAGGGGCTGGTTTTCGGTGGTGATTAGGGGTTGTTTTGGTGCTTGTAGTTTCGGTGGTGATTAGGGTGGTTACTTGTGGTAGATTCGGCTATGGAGGAGATGGTTGAGGTTCTTCTGTTCTCTTTTCGTGTGTGTATGAAGTGTTTTCTCTTTTTGTCTGTTTTGGGTGTGAATTGTGTTGTGTGAAGGAGAGGAATGGCCTTGGTGAGGGGTTGTTTATATAGAAGAGGGTTAGGGTTGACAAGGGAAGGGATTTTGCTTCCAAATTAGGAGAGATGAGAAAGGTATACACAAGATTGAGGGGGGACAAGATATTTTAAATTAGGAAGTTGTAATATTTAATTTGTGTTGGTTTAGGAATACAAATATTATATATTGGTAAATATCTTATTAGATTAGGAAGTCAAATATATGATTGGTTTTAATTGGTTATGATTGATTTTAATTTAGTATGTGATTTGTTTAATTTAGGCATGATTTTAGTTTAAGTTGGTAATTGTTCATTTTAATTGGTAAATGGTTTAGATGTTTTATTTAATGTTTAATATTAATTTAATATTTAATTATTTAATTTGGGATGTGTTTTATGGGCTTTGGGGAGCTAAATGGGCTGGGTGTGAGGCTAGCAGCAAAACCAGAATTACCGACACCGTTCGAACGCTCCCTCGAACGCTACACGAACGCCCGCAATTGTTTCCCGTTCGAACGAAGTAACGAACGCAGCACCGACGAAGACAGTGAGCTTGCTTATTCTGAATTTCCCCTTCCGATATCCGTTTCCCGTGGCATCCGTGACTCAAAAGGTAGTTGTCTCCAAATAAGACTCCTCATCGGGTTTCACATGCGAAAATGCAATGCCTACACCTCTTCTTGCTCTGCTGGATGCACCCATGGAAGCTCTTAGACTGTCCTCAGTTTCACCATTTTATGCCACTCCATTAACACTTCAGTACAAACCCCACTTCACAAAGCCCAAGTTCTTGAATTTTCATTTCAGTCCAGTACCCACTTCTGCACTTCATCATCTTTCTCATGAAAATCATCCAAGCTTTGCACCACTTTATCTCCATCATCTCAAGTTTCAACTAAAGCCGAAGGCCCACCAGAGCCAGAGCTTGGAACTGACTCACAAGAAGAGAAATTTGATTGGTTCTAACACTATTACCCATTGATGCCAGTGTGTGATTTGGACAAGAGAGTGCCTCATGCAAAGAAAGTTTTGGGGCTTGATGTTGTGGTGTGGTGGGACAGGAATTTGAATGAATGGAGAGTCTTGCTGATGCCTGTCGTCACAGATTGGCTCCATTGTCTGAAGGAATGATTGATCAATGGGGAAGGTTGCAGTGTGTTTATCATGGTTGGGTGCTTCAATGGCTTTGGTGACTGTAAATTTATCCCTCAGGCTCCCCCAGATGGCCCCCCCGGTAATTGTATAGGTAGAAGTTCCCATCTTCAGGTACATAAGATCATAACAGTACCTGACTGCTTTCTGCTGTCAGTTATCAGTTTTAGACAGTTAGTTTAGCATAGGAAAAAACCAAATATGTTATTTTTTTCCCATTCTAAATTAATAAATATGGCTTTACAACAATTTTTTTTTTCAAGTAGCTATTTTCTAACAAAATGTTTACTACAGGCTGCCTTTAAAGCTGCAAAACAAAGGACTAATGAGTAGGTTGCATCCTTTCATATAGAAATCCAGTTGAAGTATGCTAAGAATGATTGTGTAGTTGAATGGTTTCAGGCATAAACTAATATTTTTATGCTTTTTTCCCCCTAAAATTCATGCCTTGTTTATTTTAATCAGAATTTGAAAGATGAGGGTCACAGCTAAGGAACAATTACGAGAGGCATAATCTGAAACAAAAGCTCAAAGGTTCAACGGCAAAGAATGACATTGACCCAGGAAAAAATGATTTGTCCATTGTGATTGAAATGAGATTTATTTCAGGTTGTTTCTATGCTAATTGTATGTTACGTCTATCTTCTAGAAGAACGTTGTCATGAAGATATGTTGGCCTACTCGCTACTGGAGTTTAGTTGTACAGCTTGGTGGTTAATTTGCAATAATCATCTTTCCAGAGGATGAAGCGAGTTGTCTTTTTTTTTTCTTTTCATTTACTTAAGCATTGCCATATATCAAAAAAACAAAGCCTGAATATAAAATTCCCTCTTCAAGTGTATGGTTAAAGACTTTTTCAATATTCATGAAACAAATGGACCTCTGATCCTCTGGTATTACTGTATATGAAATATACTGGATTTCTAGTCTTTTCATGAATAGTAGATAAATTATTATGAACTGGCTTTTGTGATCTTTAAATATTTTGGGGGAAAAAAGACAGTTTTTCCATGTTATGTTTTTCATGCTTTCCACTTTCTTACTCCTTTGATTTCTTTCCTTTTTTTTAATCTTTTATTCAGGAAAACAATTTCAAAATTATTTTTGCTTGGCAGATTAATTAAAGGTCTTTGAGCATTTTGTTTCTGAAAAATTTTGTTACATTATATATATATATTTTTTTTGGTTAGAAACATCTAATATGCTCTTTTTTTTCCCTGTGGTTGCTTTGGGCTTTTTATAGGCATTTATGCATACATAACAGTGTCAAAGCAGGAACACTGGTCACCTTAAGCTCCTCTTCCTTTTGAATTTTTCATTTCTGCTGGACAAAAGGCCAAGTAGTCATGGGAAAAAGACTAAATTTCCTACTGAATTTGCTATTATTTTCTGTTTATTAAAGTTTTCATAACTTGTATTTAGTAAGTCTATGATTTTGTAAGATGGATCAGCCGCTGCTGATGATCCAGATTGGAGCAAATATGTTCCGGATTTCAGTGATCTAACTGGACAAGGAAAAATACCAAGACTTTCCTTCTAAATTAATAAATATGGCTTTAAAACAATTTTTTTTTTCAAGTAGCTATTTTCTAACAAAATGTTTACTATAGGGTGCCTTTAAAGCGGCAAAACAAAGGACTGATGAGCAGGTTACATTGCACCCTACATATAGAAATCCAGGTGAAGTATGCTAAGAATGCTTGTGTACTTGAATGGTTTCGGGCATAAACTAATATTTTTATGCTTTTTTCCCCCTAAAATTCATGCCTCTATTTTAATCAGAATTTAAAAGATGAGGGTCACAGCTAAGGAACAATTACGAGAGGCATAATCTGAAACAAAAGCTATAAGTTCAACGACACAGAGAATGACATTGACCCAGGAAAAAATGATTTGTCCATTGTGATTGAAATGAGATTTATTTCAGGCTGTTTCTATGCTAAGTGTATGTTTCATCTATCTTCTAGGAGAATGTTGTCATGAAGATATGTTGCCTTGCTCGCTACTGGAGTTTAGTTGTACAGCTTGGTGGTTAATTTGCAATAATCATCTTTCCAGAGAATGAAGTGAGTTGTCTTTCATTTTCTTTTCATTTACTTAAGCATTGCCATATAAAAAAAAAAACAAAAACAAAAAAAACAAAGCCTGAATATAAAATTCCCTCTTCCTGTGTATGGTTGAAGACTTTTTCAATATTCATGAAACAAATGGACCTCTGATCCTCGGGTATTACTGTATGTGAAATATATTGGATTTCTAGTCTTTTAATGAATAGTAGATAAATTATTATGAACTGGCTTTTGTGATCTTTAAATATTTTGGGGAAAAAAAAGACAGTTTTTCCATGTTATGTTTTTCATGCTTTCCACTTTCTTACTCCTTTGATTTCTTTCCTTTTTTTTAATCTTTTATTCAGGAAAACAATTTCAAAATTATTTTTGCTTGGCATATTAATTAAAGGTCTTTGAGCATTTTGTTTCTGAAAAATTTTGTTCCATTATATATATATATTTTTTTTGGTTAGAAGTAGGCTTGAGTCGCGGACTAGGTCGCTCTCTTTAAGACGTTTCGCTGCTCTGCCCTAAATTTGTACTAGCAGTATTTCAGCCCCGCCGTCTTCAGGATAAAACAAGCCCAGATTAATACTGTCTCAATCGATTTTGCACAAAACCGATTGATATACTTGAAATTCCCTACAAGCAATAGTGATAATCAATCTCTATACCCAAGAGGGGGGTGAATTGGGTTATCGATATAAATGCGAAATTATAAAATCTTTGCCGATTTTAAGCTCTTATTACCAAATAGGCTCTTAGGTTAATTTTCTCTATTGCAAATAATAACATATATGCAAGTTTTCTATTCAATTATATAAATGTAAATAAAGTTGCAAATAAGTAAAAGTTAAGGGAAAGAGAAATACGACACCGCGATTTATAGTGGTTCGGCCAACCGTGCCTACGTCCACTCTCCCAAGGCTCGCTTGAAGATTTCCACTAAAATCGAGTTTCTGTGGTTCACCCGCAACCAAGAGTTTTCCGCAAAGGCGCACTCCAAACCCTTTTACACTTTTGAGTTTTATTCGTAGGTGCACTCATAACCTTTACACTTTACCCAAACTATGGGATTTCACAACCACAAGTGTTTTTCTTTAAAGAAGATTTGAAACACACTCGAGCACTCACAAATATAATGAAGATTGTGTGAGATGCAAACTCAAGTGTTCTAAGCTCATACTAAATGTGTAGAAGGCGTAGTGTGTGTGAGCTTGATGTATGAATGTTTATGAATATGAAGGTTTATGAAACACTCTTGTTTTTGCTTTCTAAGAAATGATATGAAGGTTCAAAAAAACTCTCCAAAAACGAATTTGGGACTCATTTATATAGAAAATGAAAAATATCCCTACAGTCACTATTGAGACTGGTATGGAAACCGATATGGGACCGGTATGCCGGTCTCCAACGGATATATTACCGTTGAGAGAAACTAGTCGTTAGACCGGTATGCTAACCGGTATGAGGACCAGTATGGTCCGTGCCGGTTCCAGTATGTGTGCATAATGGAGAGCTAGACCGATATGGTCACCGGTATGTAGACCGATTTAGGGCTTGCCGTTTCCAGTAAGGGAACTAGCCGTTGGGCTCACCGGTATGAAAACCGGTAAGGTTTATGCTGGTTCCAGTGAGCATGCATAACATAGCATCCCACCGGTATGGATGCCGGTAAGGGACCGGTATGCCGGCCTCAGACCAAAATGCAGAGTAATGAAGGTTTTAAGGCATTTTGTCATGATCCTAATGCATCTTAGAGAATGTGCATGATCCCTATGAGCTTAGGCACTTAAATATTACAATTCACATTATAAATTAAATCCTAAGATAAGACTTCGCAATATTTTCTTCAATTTACTGCAAGTCTTTCACATTCTCGCTCTTCACCCCATATGCTTCGACACTTTTTGTATTGCTTCGTGTTTGCACGTCGAAGTCTTCTTTCTCGTTGACGTCATCAAAATCTATTTATGCGACCAAGTCACCAACAATCTCCCTCTTTTTGATGATGGCAACCCCTTAAAACTTGTTGATACTCGTGAGCTTCTCCGAGTCCAAATTTGACAATTTTGCTCCCCCTCAACATAAACTCTCTCTCAATGTGTGATTGTCTTTAATAAAGCTTTATAAAAACTTGACAAACACATTAGTACAATTACTCCCCTTTTAACCAAGGATGAGGGTAAAACAAGTTTTAATCTCATTCTAATGATTTCTCCCCCTTTGACTGAAGGGGTTATTTAGGGGGTGAGTCCGGTAACGCAGCGGAAGCGGTGAAAATCCGATTTTCAGATTTCAAAACTTTTTCTCGGATAAATTAAATAAACATATTTATTTAATATTCCAATAATTAAATTATGAAATAAAATTTCAAATGAATCAAATTCAAGTGAAATTACCAAATTACCCTTATATGGTATTTTGTCCATTTTAGTCCGAAATTGATCCAATCAATTTTGAATGATTCTAAATCATTTCTAAGATGAACTTTGCATGTTCTAAACATCAAAAACACCAAACACACAAAATCCCCAATTTCCTCTCACTTGGCCGAGAGCACCATTTGGTGCCATTTTGGCCATTTGGTCATTTCATGCTTCAAAACTCATCCAAATGAAATCCAATCAACATGAAACTTTGCATGCATCATATACACACCCAAATGCTCAACATATATGAAAACCCCCAAATTTGGAATTAGTTAGAAACCCTAATTTTTCAATTTCCACAAATTGGACAAATTAGGCTAATTACATTAAATCAAATGTTTCAATCATCAATCTTTCATCCAATTCAAGTCTCAACACAATGAAACAACTCAAGATCAAATCTAGGTCATTTAAGAGTGGGTCAACAACTCTAGAATAGCAACATGGTTTCATAAACCTTAAAAGAATACATATAACTACACTAGTCACATTCTTTGTTCATCATACATGCTCAACACTTTTAAACAAATTTCCATCATCAAAAACCACAAGAAATAAAGAAAAGAATAACTTAAGAAACTCATGAGAGGTAGCCTAGATCATAAGGAACAAATTCCTTTCTAATAGTAAGTTTAAGAAACTTACAAAATCCAAGCCTTTCTTTAGGTTTTTCTTTTTCTCCTTCACTTTCTTTCTTTGTCTTTCTTCAATGGAACTTTGTTTTTGATAAAGTGTATTAGGTTAGTGAAAATGAAAAATGAAAAAACAATTTATATGTGCAACATTTGCACCTTGGCCGAAATTTGCACACCAAATTCAACAAATTGTAATTTCAATTTCATTTGCATTTTTATTAATACAACTTGCATAAATATCTTTTATAACCTTTATTAGATATTTATTTAAGTCAAATATGGCAACTAAAGTCATTTACTTTAAATATCCTAACTTAAGATATTTATATTTTAATTAATTTAATCATTTAACAATTAAATAATTAATTAATTAATCAAATACAAATATATTAAATATATGTATAATATTTACATTAAATATTAAAAACATATATTCATTTAGGAAATAAGTCAAATATCTCATTTTGACTATTAATTAATGTGTATTTAAATTAATCAAGTATTAAATGTAAATACACAATAATTACGTAAATGACTATCCAGTCCCTTTTGCACGTATCTTCCGTTTAACCTTTAAACGACTTTATAAATAATCAATATTATTTATTTATGTTGCTCTAGTGCTCTACGAGTATGTTTCATTATTGAGACTCTCTAGGTTCAGGTATATCCGTCACGAAATCAAATTTCATGTCCATAATCTATCCACCCGTAGATTATGACGATCACGGATAATCTCGCTAAACCATACAGGTCGAGGTCATGGCAAATGTATAATTCCTCCGTCACAGGTATCCGGATAAATCCCAGAGATATAGATGTAAACGTCAAATCTCTATCGGGACTATCCAGTCGACTTTTCTATTAGCAATCTCAAAAAGAACGTTTAGAACTAGCTTCTAAACTTACCACGGGCCCATGGTTTTATCTGATTGCTAATCATATGGACTTGTGGGACACAGGACCTGGGCGACGCCGTTCCTAGGCTCGCGGCCTAGTTGGGAAGAATTACATAACATGGAGTCGCCACCCGGTGTGAACCGGGACAAAGATTTAAGGCCGCACTCACCCCTCGCAAGGGAAGACCTCAAACCGTTAGGTTCGGAATGGTCCCTTACTCATGTCACTTGTAATGAAAGGATTTATATAATAATTTAAACAAGCTGAAGTAACACTTATTTCTAAGGGTATCATGCTTCTAAATTCACATTCATAAGATAAAATATGCGCCTAAATGTATTTCACATATAAGATTACATGCTTAGAAGTACATTAAATCAACAAACAGACAATTTCATTGGCATGTTGTATTCATGAAAACGCAAGCACATACTAACCACACAAGCACACATAAAGGCGAATCAAATGATGGTGAACATGTGATTTCATAGACATACCATAAACAAATAGCCATTATATTTCCATGCACAAACAAAAGGGTCGACTAAGTACATAATGCAAAAAGACGCTTAGGGATGCAATTAGGCATTAAAGTGAGCATGCTATGACATGGTGCAAAAGAAGATAGATATAGGCATAGACGCACATATGATGAAAATGACTCAATTCAGTGTGTTCGCGTTCGTGTGGCGTTCGTAAACGCGTTCGAACGGAAATGAGACAGAATGCTCGCGTTCGAGTAGCGTTCGTAAACGCGTTCGAACGGAAATGGAACAGAATGCTCGCGTTCGTATGGCGTTTGATAACGCGTTCGAACGGAAATGGAACGGAATGCTCGCGTTCGTATGGCGTTTGATAACGCGTTCGAACGGAAACGAGACAGAATGCTCGCGTTCGTATGGCGTTCGTGAACGCGTTCGAACGGAAGTGAGACCTGATGCATGATAAGGCAAAAATGCATGCGCGTTCGAGTTGCGTTCGTAAACGCATTCGAACGGGAACAGACCTGATGCATGAAATGAGACGCAATACATAAACACAAAATAAAAGGGGCGCGGCGAAGTACTGCCATAAAGGTGGCCTTTTGGGGCTCTTGATCTCTCAAAGAGAGGACCTTTAGACCAACATATTAAGCCCATGCGCTCGACTAAATCATGCATACAAAGAATTGAAAGCAATAATATTAAACATAGTGTGCCCGATTGAACGTATCTCGTATCCAACCGAACACACCTCAACCGGCGCGGCAAAGCATCGTGGTAAAGGGGCTTTAGCCCCTCCCCGTAGGGGATCTCACATCACACTTACTAAGCCTATGCACTCGATTGAATCATGCATACGAAAATAGAGACAATCATATCAAACTAAGTATGTCCGATTGAACGTATTTCGCATTCAACCGAACACACATCAATCGGTGCGGCAAAGCATCGTGGTGAAGGATTTTAACCCCTCCAATTAGGGGACCTTTCATCGCACTTACTAAGCCCATGCACTAGATCGTATCATACAGGAATAAGCAACATACATAATTTAAATGACGAGGAATAAATAAATGAAAGCAACACAAAACAAGAGAATGTGCCGTTTACTCAAGTGGTACGTGGAGTTGTGGCCCGAGTACAGATCATATTACCGTCCATTCGGAATCGGCTATGAAATTTATGTCCGGGTTTCCATCCGATATACCGCGAGAGTTGACACATCTCTCATTCATCCAATACCCACAACATATTACATCTCATAATTCATGCATATTTATCTACTCAAAGACCACAACATGCATTCATAGACGACTCTCATGCGAATAGAATTCAATAAAAAAATGAATATAAACTAATGAAAAGGTACCCTCAGGTCTAACCTTTTAAATCATCTCTCGGATGTACGGTACACGATCGTCGGAAGGGGGGGTGCTCCGCAACTCTCCTGGTTCACTGGTTCACTGTTCTCGTTCGTTGTCTTTACTGATTTGCTTGCGGCTCCAACTCCGTTCTGCTCCTATTTCCTCTTTATCTTTTGCTTACTGTTTTTGGGTGTCTTCTTCCTGTAGTTTTTATGTGTGTTGTGTATGAGTTAGAGACTAGCTAGCTAGGGACTAGGGGACTAAGGACTAGGGGACTAAGGACTAAGGTTGAGAAGGTTGGTGAAGGGTTCTTTTTATAGGCAAAGGGTTGGGTTTGACAAGGAAAGGGATTTGATTTGGTTTGGTTAAGGGAAGTCAAAGATTGAGGGGGGACAAATCTTGGCTAGATAGGGAAGGTTGGATATTTGATTGGCTTGGATTAGGAATACAATATTTTAGATTTGGGAATAATCTTATTAGATTGGGAATATAATTGGTTGATTGATTTTAATTAGGCATGATTATATTTTGATTTAGTGTGTGATTTGTTTAATTTAGGCATGATTTTAGTTTAAGTTGGTAATTGTTTATTTTATGTTTGGTATATGTTTTATTTAATCATTTAATTAATTTAGTTATTATATTATTTAGTTAATGTTTTAATTAATATTATTTATTTAAATTGGGATGTGTTTTATGGGCTTTGGGGGGCTAATTGGGCTGGATGTGAGGCTAGCAGCAAAACCAGATTTACCGACACTGTTCGAACGCTTCCTCGAACGCGGCACGAACGCTCGCAATCCGTTTGACGTTCGAACGTAAACACGAACGTAGCACGAACGAAAACAGTGAACCTTGTTTATTCTGAATTTCCCCTTCCGATGTCCGTTTCCCGTGACCTCAGTGACTTAAAAGGTAGTTGTCTCCAAATAAGACTCATCATCGGGTTTATGTGTAAAAATGCAGTGCCTACAGTCGCCCCCACTTTGATGGGACTTGTGTAATGTGCAACAGTGACAATCCTATCAAAGTTATGCAATGCATTTCTACTTACCTGGCTCGCCAGCTGCCACTTGACTTACCATGTGTTGAGTTGCGTTGATTTGGTGGTGAGGTGCTGCGACCCCTGGTTCATTTCCGAACCGTGTTGTGATGTGGTCCATTCCCGAACCGTGTCCATTCCCGAACTGTTACTGTAAGTTGGTCCATTCCCGAACCGTGCTTCCATTCTTGGAGTGCCATTCCCGGCTTGTTCATTCTTGAACTCTGCTCCATTCTTGGATTGCCATTCCCGACTTGTTCATTCTCGAACTGTGTTGGGATGAGGCTCTATTCCTCCCGAGCTTTATTCCCGGACTGTACTGACATGAGGCTTTCTTCCCCTTGAGCTTTATTCTCAAACTTATACTGATATGAGGCTTTCTTCCTCTGGGCTTTGTTCCCGAACTGTGCTGATATGAGGCTTTATTCCCCTTTAGCTTTGTTCTCAAACTATACTGATATGAGGCTTTCTTCCTCTGAACTGTGTTGAGTGTGGGCTTTCTTCCCGAACTGTGCTGACATGAGGCTTTCTTCCCCTTGAGCTTTATTCTCAAACTTATACTGATATGAGGCTTTCTTCCTCTGGGCTTTGTTCCCTGACTTATACTGATATGAGGCTTTCTTCCTCTGGGCTTTGTTCCCTGACTGTACTGAATGTGGGCTTTATTCCCGAACTGTTGCGATGATGGTCCATTTCGAACCGTGCTCCATTTTCGGAGTGCCATTTTCGGCGAGTGATGAGATGATGGTCCATTTCGAACCGTGCTCCATTTTCGGAGTGCCATTTTCGGCAAGTGAGATGATGGTCCATTTCGAACCGTGCTCCATTTTCGGAGTGCCATTTTCGGCAAGTGAGATGATGGTCCATTTCGAACCGTGCTCCATTTTCGGAGTGCCATTTTCGGCAAGTGAGATGATGGTCCATTTCGAACCGTGCTCCATTTTCGGAGTGCCATTTTCGGCGAGTGATGAGATGATGGTCCATTTCGAACCGTGCTCCATTTTCGGAGTGCCATTTTCGGCAAGTGAGATGATGGTCCATTTCGAACCGTGCTCTATTTTCGGAGTGCCATTTTCGGCAAGTGAGATGATGGTCCATTTCCGAACCGTTGCTGATGAGAGATAGTCCATTTCGAACCATGCCTGATATGAGAGTGGTCCATTTCTGAACCGTGCTGATAAGAGAGTGGTCCATTTCCGAACCGTTACTGATATGAGAGTGGTCCATTTCTGAACCATTGTTGTAAGGTGGTTCATTCCCGAACCGTGACTGTGAGGTGGTTCATTCCCGAACCGTTTTTCCATTCTTGGAGTGCCATTCCCGGCTTGTTCATTCTTGAACTGTCCATTCCCGGACCATATCTCCATTCTCGAAGTGTCATTTCCGACTTGTTCATTCTTGAACTGTGCTCCATTCTTGGATTGCCATTCTCGGCTTGTTCATTTTTGAACTGTCCATTCCCGGACTATATCTCCATTCTCGGAGTGCCATTCTCGGCAGAACTGATCTGATGTAATATGGGCCTCGCCCCCCAGAATGTCATACCCGACAATGCTGATGTTGATGTAATGTGGGCCTCGACCCTGGGACTCATTCCCAAACTGTGTTGAAGTGGGCCTCGGCCCCAACTGCTACTGACATGGGCCTCGCCCCCAGATTGATGCTGATGTGGGCCTCGACCCTTGGGACTCATCCCCAAAACTGATTGCTGAAGTGGGCCTCGGCCCCAACTGCTACTGACATGGGCCTCGCCCCCAGATTGATGCTGATGTGGGCCTCGACCCTCGGATTCATTCCAAAATTTTGCTGATGCGGGCCTCGGCCCTGGGATTCATTCCCTGGATCCATTCCAAAATTCTGCTGATGTGGGCCTCGGCCCTGGGATTCATTCCCTGGATTCATTCCAAAATTCTGCTGATGTGGGCCTCGGCCCTAAACTGATATTGATATGGGCCTCGCCCCCAGACTGATACAGATACGGGCCTCGCCCCTGTGACTCATTTCTGAAATTGCTGACATGGGCCTCAACCCCGGGATTCATTCCAACACTCTGACGATGTGGGCCTCGACCCTGGGACTCATCCCCAAAACTACTACTCATATGTTACTGATTCTGGTTGTCTTGTCTTTGCCGCTTTCTCTTTTTCTCTTCTGAAACCTGTTATTACAAAACAGAACAAACACAAAAGGGATGCAAAATGTGTTACGTGTATGCATGCATGCATGATTGGGTTTCCTATCCCATTGAGCTAGGTCTTCTGCCAGTATCTTGGTGGCTGCTTGGTCTTTTGACAAGTCGTTCATCTTCCCTAACCAACATGCATCTATGATGGCTTTTAAATCAAAAGGGAGTTAACATGGTGCATGTATGCGTGAGGTGCATGTGATGCATGATATGCATGCGATACAAGAAATATATCAACTCATTAAAATTCTCACACAAATCGGCTCATCACCATTTTAGAAGTTTTTGGGCCAACTGTCATAGAAGTGAACCCGTCCCAGTTTAAATGGCCCAACGAGTTCATGTCTTATGGCAAAGAGCCCAACTAAATCCAAATGATAATATTCCGAACACAATCATAAAATGGCCCACTGTTATTTAGAAGCCTTTTGGCCCAATCGTCATAAGATGTGTTCTTGTCCCAGTTTAAATGGCCCAACAAGCCCATATCTCATGACAAATGGTCCAAATGGATCCAAACGACGATGTTCCCAAACACAAGCATACAAGGAAGATGATGCAACCATGACATAATATTTTTTACAAAGTGGCCCATCAACATTTCAGAAGCTTTTGGCCTAATAGTCATAAGGTGCGAACTTGCCCCAGTTTAAATGGCCCAGCAAGCCCGCATTTCTGACAATAGTCCAACTGCATCCAAATGAGGATGGTCCACAAGCACATATTCAAGGAAATAATTGTTACTTTAGCCAACCCGGTCTATGGGTGGGTTAGTAAGAGTATAGACAAAGGCTCTCACCGGCGAAGGATGGCCCACAACTAGGTCTCCCCACTCAAGGGTTCGAGCAACCAAGTGAGCGCACCCTTTTTTTTATACACTAAGGTACGTGCCAATGAGCTATGGTGTGTGACGGACTGTCAAATGGATTTCCCGTTGTAGATCCCCCAGAGGGAAGGTGGAGCGAGGCTCACTTAAATACCCAAGCCTCTTAGGCTCTTATCGCTTGTTGTCAGGAATAAACAACGAGTCATCTAAATTAGTCTATCACAATAGGCTACGAGTAGATGGCCATATAGGTGCCCTCACAGCTTTTCCTTCTAGAAAGGTAGTGAGTGAAGGAATACACCAAACCATTACCTAGCCTAAAAATGCCTTTGATTAAACCCTCACTTTATCCACTATAGACACGGTCAATTAAAACATAAATCCAAACATCACAAGTCAATATTTCGGGGCCAATTCTCTATCCCCAGTGAAGTCGCCAGACTGTGGGACACAGGACCTGGGCGACGCCGTTCCTAGGCTCGCGGCCTAGTTGGGAAGAATTACATAACATGGAGTCACCACCCGGTGTGAACCGGGACAAAGATTTAAGGCCGCACTCACCCCTCGCAAGGGAAGACCTCAAACCGTTGGGTTCGGAATGGTCCCTTACTCATGTCACTTGTAATGAAAGGATTTATATAATAATTTAAACAAGCTGAAGTAACACTTATTTCTAAGGGTATCATGCTTCTAAATTCACATTCATAAGATAAAATATGCGCCTAAATGTATTTCACATATAAGATTACATGCTTAGAAGTACATTAAATCAACAAACAGACAATTTCATTGGCATGTTGTATTCATGAAAACGCAAGCACATACTAACCACACAAGCACACATAAAGGCGAATCAAATGATGGTGAACATGTGATTTCATAGACATACCATAAACAAATAGCCATTATATTTCCATGCACAAACAAAAGGGTCGACTAAGTACATAATGCAAAAAGACGCTTAGGGATGCAATTAGGCATTAAAGTGAGCATGCTATGACATGGTGCAAAAGAAGATAGATATAGGCATAGACGCACATATGATGAAAATGACTCAATCAGTGTGTTCGCGTTCGTGTGGCGTTCGTAAACGCGTTCGAACGGAAATGAGACAGAATGCTCGCGTTCGAGTAGCGTTCGTAAACGCGTTCGAACGGAAATGGAACAGAATGCTCGCGTTCGTATGGCGTTTGATAACGCGTTCGAACGGAAATGGAACGGAATGCCGCGTTCGTATGGCGTTTGATAACGCGTTCGAACGGAAACGAGACAGAATGCTCGCGTTCGTATGGCGTTCGTGAACGCGTTCGAACGGAAGTGAGACCTGATGCATGATAAGGCAAAAATGCATGCGCGTTCGAGTTGCGTTCGTAAACGCATTCGAACGGGAACAGACCTGATGCATGAAATGAGACGCAATACATAAACACAAAATAAAAGGGGCGCGGCGAAGTACTGCCATAAAGGTGGCCTTTTGGGGCTCTTGATCTCTCAAAGAGAGGACCTTTAGACCAACATATTAAGCCCATGCGCTCGACTAAATCATGCATACAAAGAATTGAAAGCAATAATATTAAACATAGTGTGCCCGATTGAACGTATCTCGTATCCAACCGAACACACCTCAACCGGCGCGGCAAAGCATCGTGGTAAAGGGGCTTTAGCCCCTCCCCGTAGGGGATCTCACATCACACTTACTAAGCCTATGCACTCGATTGAATCATGCATACGAAAATAGAGACAATCATATCAAACTAAGTATGTCCGATTGAACGTATTTCGCATTCAACCGAACACACATCAATCGGTGCGGCAAAGCATCGTGGTGAAGGATTTTAACCCCTCCAATTAGGGGACCTTTCATCGCACTTACTAAGCCCATGCACTAGATCGTATCATACAGGAATAAGCAACATACATAATTTAAATGACGAGGAATAAATAAATGAAAGCAACATAAAACAAGAGAATGTTCCGTTTACTCAAGTGGTACGTGGAGTTGTGGCCCGAGTACAGATCATATTACCGTCCATTCGGAATCGGCTATGAAATTTATGTCCGGGTTTCCATCCGATATACCGCGAGAGTTGACACATCTCTCATTCATCCAATACCCACAACATATTACATCTCATAATTCATGCATATTTATCTACTCAAAGACCACAACATGCATTCATAGACGACTCTCATGCGAATAGAATTCAATAAAAAAATGAATATAAACTAATGAAAAGGTACCCTCAGGTCTAACCTTTTAAATCATCTCTCGGATGTACGGTACACGATCGTCGGAAGGGGGGGTGCTCCGCAACTCTCCTGGTTCACTGGTTCACTGTTCTCGTTCGTTGTCTTTACTGATTTGCTTGCGGCTCCAACTCCGTTCTGCTCCTATTTCCTCTTTATCTTTTGCTTACTGTTTTTGGGTGTCTTCTTCCTGTAGTTTTTATGTGTGTTGTGTATGAGTTAGAGACTAGCTAGCTAGGGACTAGGGGACTAAGGACATAGGGGACTAAGGACTAAGGTTGAGAAGGTTGGTGAAGGGTTCTTTTTATAGGCAAAGGGTTGGGTTTGACAAGGAAAGGGATTTGATTTGGTTTGGTTAAGGGAAGTCAAAGATTGAGGGGGGACAAATCTTGGCTAGATAGGGAAGGTTGGATATTTGATTGGCTTGGATTAGGAATACAATATTTTAGATTTGGGAATAATCTTATTAGATTGGGAATATAATTGGTTGATTGATTTTAATTAGGCATGATTATATTTTGATTTAGTGTGTGATTGTTTAATTTAGGCCATGATTTTAGTTTAAGTTGGTAATTGTTTATTTTATGTTTGGTATATGTTTTATTTAATCATTTAATTAATTTAGTTATTATATTATTTAGTTAATGTTTTAATTAATATTTATTTATTTAAATTGGGATGTGTTTTATGGGCTTTGGGGGGCTAATTGGGCTGGATGTGAGGCTAGCCGCAAAACCAGATTTACCGACACCGTTCGAACGCTTCCTCGAACGCGGCACGAACGCTCGCAATCCGTTTGACGTTCGAACGTAAACACGAACGTAGCACGAACGAAAACAGTGAACCTTGTTTATTCTGAATTTCCCCTTCCGATGTCCGTTTCCCGTGACCTCAGTGACTTAAAAGTAGTTGTCTCCAAATAAGACTCCTCATCGGGTTTATGTGTAAAAATGCAGTGCCTACAGGACTACCTATGCTCTGGTACACAGAACTGACGGATCCTATCTTGATACACATAGGACACCCTGAGGATCTATCTACACCCAACAAACAGGCGGAGGTCTGATCTAAATAGATCGGTGACGTGACTGCCGTCTAAGTGTAGAAGATGTCTCATGTGCCCACAATGGCATCTCAAGTCTAAGAATCACAAGTGCTACTCAACCCAAGAAGATTCTTATTGACGCTGGTGTACCATCCATTAAGAATCTTCGGTGAGTCGTTCAGTGTTTATCCGCTATAAACACCTACACGTCTATACTAGTCTCCAAGACTAATGGTTCATTGAGAAACCATTGGAATCATATATTCCAGTATACGACATGTACCGGTCTCAACGGGTTTACTATACTGACCAAGTAGTGTAAACCTTGACCAGGAACTGTCTGAGAATGACAACGTCATGATACTTCTCAATGTCCGTTGCGACGCTTTTGCAACTGTATCATGACTAATCATTCTCGGGTCATTACGTCTTTACCATATAAAAGATAAGATTATATTATAGAAACTGCATATATTATTACTAATAATAATGTTTTACAGAAGTATTTAACAAAATACAACCGGGAATTGGCGCTCTGAGCACCAACCCCTACATTGACATTATCAAAAAGTGGAGAAGTAAAAATTTAAAATCAAATGAGATACCAAATACATATGTGCATAAGATAATTATACTAAAAACTTAAAAAATATGAACATTTGGCATTTCCCCCCTTTTTGCCATAAGATTAAAAAAAATCATGTCTAATGCAATTTTTCCAAAAAATATGTACCAATGATACTAATTAACATTTTATATCAATGTTTTCAATTATATCATTTTATCATTTTAAGCATGATTTCTCCTCAATGTGATATCAAATAAAATAAGTCATTACATATCATGATACCAACTAAAATCAATGAATTCACTTCAATGCATATTTAATGATTGTCTTCTTATAAATATGATACCAATTAATAAACAATCAAAATCCATGCTTTTCATTATATCAATGGAAACTATGTCAATATACATGCATTTCATTTTTATTCAATTATGTTACATGGCAAAGTTATATTCAATGCAAAATCAATCAAATAATCACATACATGTAATTTAACTTAATAAATTCAATGTGATACCAATTGATATGAAGAAGGGGTTTAAATGTATGATTAAGACATTTAATGATATCAAATTAACAATTGATACCAAAAGAAAGTTAAATACATTGCCTAATCACTTTGTATGCTTCAAAGAAATATATTAACCAATATGAAATATGCACACATATGCAAATTAGAGGAAACGGTATCAATGTTTCCGTGAATAGGAAGTTTACCTATTACCGTTGCGATTCTTCATTTCTTTGAGCCTTTGGATCAATTTTACAATTCTCTTTAAAGATCCATTCCCAAAGATCCCCCTACAAATTTATCAATTGCACCTTGGTACCCAAACTTTATTGGGTCCATTGGGGTTAGTTTTGATTCCTTGAGGAATCCATGCATTTTTAATTACATTCTTGTTCATGCATTCAAAAATTTTATGTCCCTTTTCATTACATGCATGTCATGTGATATTTTTATTTTTAACATTCTTAGCATAAAAATCGGATGCCTTAACAAAATAATTCTTCAAAATTTTTCGTTTAATGTAAGGCCTATATCATAATCCTTCTCTTTGCACATTTTTGGGATCCAATAAGCATGTTAAAATTTTTATGTCCCAATGTGAATTTGCTAATTATGTTTGCAAATCTATAACTTTTGTGTTTAATAACACATTTTCATTCAAAATTGATTCGTAATCGCATGTCTTAGAGCTAAATGGCATATTTGATATGACATTTTCAAGTTCTAGCTTTTTCAATTTTAAACATACATTTTCATCATTTAAGCATGCAATTTCTTTTTCATGTTTAGCCTTTAAGCATATCATATCATTATCTAAAACATGAATTTTATCCATACTAGTTGCATGTTCAATTTTAAGTGTAGCATGCTCATTTTTTACCAATTTTAATTTCTTTTTAAGCACATCACACAATTCTCTTAAACCATTAAAAGCATTAAGTAGATCATTAAAGTCTTGAGAATTGTGTACCTCTTCTTCTTCGCTTTCAAAATGGAAGTCCTCATCTGTGATATCCATGAATGCTATTGATTTATCTTTGACTTCGACATCTTCCTCATCGGATGAGCTTGAATCGCTATCGCTCCAAGTTGAAGTAGCTTTCATTGTCTTTTTCTTTGTTTTTCCTTTCATTATTCTCAATGGGCAATCAGTGGCTATATGACCCGGTTTGTTGCATTCATAACACACAATTTTTTTGTTCTTTCGCGGCTATTTTTCTTCTTTCTTTTCATCCGCCTTTGATTTTCCTTTGAGCTTTGCGGATTTGAGGAGCTCCTTTACTTTATTGGTGATGATTGCCAACTCATCATCACTATCTTCTTCTTCACTTGAGCTTGAGTCGACTTTTTTTCTCGCTTTTAAGGCCAATGACTTTCTTGTCTTTTTCTCATCTTCCTCCTTTTTATCCATCTTGATCTCCATTTCATACTCAAGCAATTTACCGATCAAATCATTCATCTTTAATGTGTTTATGTCGTTTGCTTCTCTAATGGAGGAGATGTAGCTTCAATATTCCTTCATGAGTGATCTTAAAATTTTCTTCACTTGATCTGATGTCCCGATGACTTTTCCCAAGGCTCCCAAATGATTGATGATGACCGTAAACCTCAAAATCATGTGATCAATTTCTTCCCCGGTTTCCATCTTGAAATTGTCCAATTCACACATGAACCGGTTGATCTTCGATTCTTTCACTTGACTTGTGCCCTCATTGACCATTTCCAAAGACTTCCACAAATCATAAGCATTTCCACATTCTGGAAGCTTGCTTACTTGATCCCGATCAATAGCACATAGGAGTTGGTTGAGTGCCTTAGCATTTTGTGAGGCTAGTTTCACATCCTCAATATCTCATTCTAAACTTGGCTTTGGAACATCAACCTCGTTGCTATCCTTCTTCATTGGCACTTTTATGCCCCGTGTAATTACCAAATAATATTGGGAATCAACGGCAATGAGATAGTTCAACATCCTCATTTTCCAATAATTATAGTCCGTTCCGGTGTAAAATGGAGGTCTAGTTGTTGAATATCCTTCGGCAAGATTTGACGAGTTGCTAGTAGAAGCCATGATCTATTCTCAGACGGTTAAGTCTTGTAGAAAATATCTCGCTCTGATACCAATTGAAATTCCCTACAAGTAATAGTGACAAGCAATCTCTATATCCAAGAGGGGGGTGAATTGGGTTATCGCTATAAATGCGTAATTATAAAATCTTTGCCGATTTTAAGCTCTTATTACCAAATAGGCTCTTAGGTTAATTTTCTCTATTGCAAATAATAACATATATGTAAGTTTTCTATTCAATTATATAAATGTAAATAAACTTGCAAATAAGTAAAAGTTAAGGGAAAGAGAAATACGACACCGCGATTTATAGTGGTTCGGCCAACCGTGCCTACGTCCACTCTCCCAAGCCTCGCTTGAAGATTTCCACTAAAATCGAGTTTTCGTGGTTCACCCGCAACCAAGAGTTTTCCGCAAAGGCGCGCTCCAAACCCTTTTACACTTTTGAGTTTTTATTCGTATGTGCACTCACAACCTTTACACTTTACCCAAACTATGGGATTTCACAACCACAAGTGTTTTTCTTTAAAGAAGATTTGAAACACACTTGAGCACTCACAAATATAATGAAGATTGTGTGAGATGCAAACTCAAGTGTTCTAAGCTCACTACTAAATGTGTAGAAGATGTAGTGTGTGTGAGCTTGATGTATGAGTGTTTATGAATATGAAGGTTTATGAAACACTCTTGTTTTTGCTTTCTAAGAAATGATATGAAGGTTCAAAAAAACTCTCCAAAAACGAATTAGGGACTCATTTATATAGAAAATAAAAAATGTCCATGCAGTCACAGCTGAGATCGGTATGGAAACCGGTATGGGACCGATATGCCGATCTCCAACAGATATATTACCGTTGAGAGAAACTAGTTGTTAGACCGGTATGCTAACCGGTATGAGGACCGGTATGGTCCGTGCCGGTTTCAGTATGTGTGCATAACGAAGAGCTAGACCGTATGGTCACCGGTATATAGACCGATTTAGGGTTTATCGGTTCCAGTAAGGGAACTAGCCCTTACTAGTTCAGATAACAGAGAAATTTTTTAGGCAGATGACAGAGAAATTTGTGGATTGTCAAAAGGAAAAATCAAAGTCAGATATAACAACATTAACTTGCTCATGTAGTTTATACATTTTTCTTTTTCCACCTTTTAATTCCTCCCGATAACGCCAATGTACTATATGCTTATAGATAATATACGAGTACTAGACATTACTAACTTGGTCAAAAACTTCTTCCTCTTGTTCATTCTCCTCTTTAATCAATTCTGACTCCTCGGCTTTGACCCTCTCTTCTCGCTTTCTTTTCCCACTAGAGCTGGCGGTGATCACCTGTTTTATATCATCTACTATGGATTTGACCTGGCCTTCATCCAGAAGTGGTCCTGAGATCTGAAAAAGTACAAAATTTGCAAGATACATACAATCACAAATTTCATGTGAAAAATAGAATAAGTAGAAAATGAAATAACTACCACAATCAAATTAATAAAAAAGAAACTAAATCACGCATACAAAATCGGAAATTATATATTCATCATTTCTCCAATAAGCTTGCAGTATGGAATGGTAGAGAAATGATAAAGAGATATAAGCCAAATCAAGCATATTGTAATGTAGTGGCAGAGAAATGGTATCATACATGACAGCCCCCCTTGGTGTATATATTCATACGGTGTGGACTTATTTGCCTGATTATAGAATGTCGCTTCTATGTTGCTCCTCAACCCGTTTATAGCAAGTGCTTCTTGGGATTCACTCGTGCTTTTGCTTGCTTACATCAGAAAAGCCACTTATTGCATAAACATAACAAAGGTATATGCCAAATTCATATTTTATTTTATTTTCTCTCTGAAGCCCGCCATATTTATATTTTAAAATGTATGATTAATTCAACTTACTTTGAATATTTTTCATTTTAATGCATTTTCACCCTCAACAACTCAACCTCAAGGTATTCTATCTTGCAAAATGTAAATTTTGGTGTTGTTTTCAAATCTCTTATGAAAAGATCAATCATATTTTCAAATGAAAGCATCTTAGCAAATGAAGCTACATATTTAATTTTAATTAGAGGAATGGTTTTTATTTTTCAAAAATACTTCTCAAAATAATTCTTGTTTCCTAAGAGATTGAGGAGATTGTGATTTTTTCCTCCCAAAAATTGCTATGATGGAGAAATTTTTATAAAACTCAATGTTGAGTCATGTCCTAAGTTGGTTAATAAATGAGAATTAATTGGGCAGGTTTGAGTTGGATACCTATATACAATACTTGTAAAAGATGATGTGTAAAATACAAATTTCATGTGAAAAATAGAATAAGTAGAAAATGAAATAACTACCACAATCAAATTAATAAAAAAGAAACTAAATCACGCATACAAAATCAGAAATTATATATTCATCTTTTCTCCAATAAGCTTGCAGTATGGAATGGTAGAGAAATGATAAAGATATAAAAGCCAAATCAAGCATATTGTAATTTAGTGGCAGAGAAATGGTAATCATACATGACAGCCCCCCTTGGTGTATATCTATTGATGATGGTTGGCCTTCAATGATCGAGTGTATAATCCTACAAAGGGCAGTAGATGCCAAGGTGAGAAGGCAAATGATAATGATGCAGGGACCTAACTGTGAGAAGTGACAGGGGCGAGGGTTTCAATAGAGTTTTGGTGGGGTTTTAGCAGCTAAGCTTTCGCCAACGCCAACAATACATGGAGAGAATCATGAGGGAACAAAAAAGATGGAGAGTATGAGCAACCCATGCACGTCACATAAATTTTTGTGAAAGGTCTTAGAGTTCTTAATACCCTAATTGTAACATAAATAATAATTTATAATTAGTGTGTAAAATAAATAACATTTACCGTTCACCAGAAATATAAAAATCGAAGTAGGCTTGAGTCGCGGACTAGGTCGCTCTCTTTAAGACGTTTCGCGGCTCTGCCCGGAATTTGTGCTAGCAGTATTTCAGCCCCGCCGTCTCCAGGATAAAACAAGCCCAGATTAATACTGTCTCAATCGATTTTGCACAAAACCGATTGGTATACTCACACCCAAAAAATTATTGCTCGGAATCTCAGCCTATCAGCTCTATAAAATAATTTTTTTTTCAAAAGTTTTCTTCCCATTATGCACTCCTATAATCGAATTCCTAGAGGCTTCCTGTTCTCTCTCCAGCACAACTGGTTCTACTAATGAACCCATATGTATGATTATATTGACTCTGTAAAAGGATTATGGAATAAGCAACCAATCAAGTATCAACTTCCTATAGATCAACAGCAGCAAAGTTCAGAAAGCCGGGATCAAATTGGCCTCAATTCTAGTAACAGTCTCAGAGCAAGAAAGCATAGCGCCATGACCTTGCTTTTTGGCTTCTTAATGCAGTGTGCAGAAGGCCAAATGACCGAACCAAAGCAAACATCCCATTTGCAAACCTCCATAAAGGTTTAAACTGAACTAATGTTTGATTATTGCGGTCTGGATTTTGAAATTCATCAACAAGACCTTTGATCGCTTGCTGTATGAACAGCATTGCAATAAGCAGACCAAAGAATTCCCCTGCTACACGGGTATATCTATTGATGATGGTTGGCCTCCAATGATCGAGTGTATAATCCCACAAAGGGCAGTAGATGCTAATGTGAGAAGGCAAATGATAATGATGCAGAGACCTAACTGTGAAAAGTGACAGGGGCGAGGGTTTCAATAGAGTTTTGGTGGGGGTTTCTTTAGAGTTTTGGTGGGGGTTTCAATAGAGCAGGAGCAACCCATGCACGTCACATAAATTTTTGTGAAAGGTCTTAGAGTTCTTAATACCCTAATTGTAACATAAATAATAAATTATAATTAGTGTGAAATAAATATTATTTATTAGGCAAATTAACATTTAAAATTTCAGTTACTGAATTATTGTAATTATTTATTTTTCTTTTTAATTCATAATCAATTTTAACATGTGGACTTATTTTCCTGATTATAGAATGTAGCTTATATGTTGCTCCTCAACACCGTTTATAGCAAGTGCTTTTTAGGATTCACTCGTGCTTTTGTTTGCTTACATCAGAAAAGCCACTTATTGTAGAAACATAACAATGGTATGTGCCAAATTCATATTTTTTATTTTATTTTCTCTCTGAAGCCCGCCATATTTATATTTTAAAATATATGATTAGTTCAACTTACTTTGAATATTTTTCATTTTAATGCATTTTCACCCTCAACAAATCAACCTCAATGTATTGTATCTTGCAAAATGTAAATTTTGGTGTTGTTTTCAAATCTCTCATGAAAAGATCAATCATATTTTCAAATGAAAGCATCTTAACAAATGAAGCTACATATTTAATTTTAATTATAGATGAATGATTTTTATTTTTCAAAAATACTTCTCAAAATAATTCTTTTTTACTAAGAGATGGAGGAGATTGTGATTTTTTCCTCCCAAAAATTGCTATGAGGGAGAAATTTTTATAAAACTCAATTGTTGAGTCGTGTCCTAAGTTGGTTAATAAATGAGAATTAATTGGGCAGGTTTGAGTTGGATACCTAGATACAATACTTGTAAAAGATGATGTGTTGTAACACAATTTTCTAACATGCATAATTCAATAAAATTAATAAATAATAACATGCAATTCTTGAATCAATACATATTTAAGGATTTAGAAAAACCTGTAAAATATGTAGATTATACCAAGCCGAGTTGTTTCTCTGTCCTTAAGAATTTATTAGCCCCGCCTCGGTGCTCTACGGATTTCTTGTGGCTAACGTTCTCCCAGGATAACTTGGTTATTTCTTGATTTTGGGCACTCATTGAATCAAGAACACGAACTAGGAACTATGTGGAAAACTTTAGACTCACTAATAATGAATTAATTATGGAGTTTTTGGATGGAAGAAAATGAATCCAGAGTGTGTTAGGGTTAGTGCTCGGAGTGCCAATCCGGATCGTATTTATTTCTGATTCATAAATACGAGCAATTGTATTTTCCATAATATTACTAATTTTATAGTAGCACCATTGTCTTTTATACGCTTATTCGATCTAATTACGATTAGATATCTGATTATGATTAGATCGAAACTGAATCTGGTTCAGTGATACATGTATATTAGACAAAGACCATAGGATTTACAGTATAGTACATAGTTACAACGTTATTTGTAATTGACATTGGGAAGCGCACTATTAGTTGTATATCCTTAAATAAAGTTCATGGTCAAGATTTTCTAACACGGGTCGGTTAGTAAAATTCGTTGAGACCAGTACATGTCGTATATTGTGACTTGGTCCGATGGTTTATCTTAGTGAACCATGAGTCTCGGGAGACTCGTATAGACATGTAGGTGTTTATTTGATAAGACATTGAACGACTCACTGAAGGTTTCCTAATAGATGGTACACCAACGTCAATAGGAACCTTCTCGAGTTGAGCGAGCATATTGGTCTTTCGACTTGAGATACCACAATGGGATATTTGAGTTATCCTCCACACTTTGATGGCATTCACGTCAACGATCTAGTCATGATCAGACCTCCGCCTGTTTGTTGGGTGTGGACTGATGCTCATGATATCCTGTGCATATCAAGATAGGATCCGTCAGTCATGTGTACATATTTGACATTCTGATCTATATCCCAAGTATAATACGGATGGCTTGTGATGGAGGGATTATACGTATGCAATGAACTCGGCTTGCATAGTTTAGCGAGATTATATGTGGTCGTCATAATCCATGAGTGGGGGGATTATGGACACGAAATTGGATTTCGTGACGGATAAACCTAAACTTAGAGAGTCTCACAATATGAAGTGTTCTCGTTGAGCACTTGGGCAACTCAATATGAATAATACGAATTATTTATAATACTTCACCGGATTAAATGAGTTAATTCAGATCATTTAATTGGTTAAACGATAACACATGCATTAGGGAATTTTGTCCGCTAATAATTATTGTGTATTTGTATTTGATACATAATACGATTAGATACACATTAATTATTTGTCAAATAAGATTTTGAAATATACCATAAATATATGTATTTGTTATTTAATGTAAATAAAAATACATATATGGATGTTATTTAATTATCAAGTTATTTAAATGTTAAATAATTAAATAATTGAATTTTCAAACTTTATCCAATTGTCATTATGGATATGATACATGGTGACAAATGATTGGAACACATGGCATGGATTTAAATTACACTTTATTTGTCCTAATTTGATTGGTTTATTATAAAGTGTAAATATATATTAATTTGATTAATTTTAAAAGGACAAAAATGCCCCATTTTCGTTCATCACTCTATTTAAATTAAAAAAAAAAGTTTTCTCTCTCTTGTTCTCTTCATCACTGCCGAAACTTACCCAAAGAAATGGGTTTCAACATGTTTTGATTATTCCATGAAGGAAACTCAAAGAAAACTTAAGGATTCATGAGATTTAAAGGTAACTCTCTACATCCTAAAGTCTAGAAAACATGTTTTTCTTGTTTCTTGAGTTGTTAGAAAATTCTAGGGTTCCTTAACTTGTCAAAATTGAGGCTTTTGGCTTTGATGGATGATATTGGAAGAATATGCATGTGTGAAGTGTAGATTAGATGGAATTATTGTAATTTTAGGCCAATTTGTTCATTTGATGAATTGTTGTCATTCTAGAGTTGCAGATTAGATCTGCCTAAACTGAAAATACTGGGGTATTTTTGATGTCCTAAAAATGTAATGGATTTGTTTTGGGAGTTGACACAATTGCCGAAAAGTGTTTCCGACTTGAAATAAGCGAAAACGGTCAAAAACGGCGTTACTGGGTGGTTTTTGAGCCAATCGGGTGACGACTGTCCAAACAGTGAATCCGTCACTGTTCGGGCAGCCCATGAACTTCCCCGACACTATTGGAACTGACCTGGGAAGTTTCCATAAGTGTCGGGTAGTCGGTTCGGTCAAAAACGTGTTTTAGGCCATTTTGCGGAAAAAACGGTTTTCGTAAAAGTTTCGCGAAGTTTCAACAATGTTTATGTCAATATTTGATATTGAATAAATAAGTTTAGGTGAAATATGAATAAATTATTCATATTAGATATTGAATAATTTATTCGGTATTTTGAAAAAGTTTTAAAATACGATTTCGCCTGACCCGCGCTTCCGCTGCGCTCCATCGCCCAAAACCCCAACAAGGTGTCTTTGTAAGCACCATTTAGTTTATGATGTAACCCTCCTAAGGGTTATACCCATTCCTTATATCTTTTGGAACATAAAGATGTGTTCTTCCAATTTAGATGACATATCCCTTCAATTTGTGTTTTTCTCATAAGGTACTTATTAAAGGACACGTCTATACACTTATACTATATATTTAGATAATTGATGAGTGATAAATTTATCACTATTTCCCACTCATTTAACTTAATATTTGGTATAGTTTCTTGAGTTTTGTGAATATTTTGATGTGTTTTGTGTTATTTTGTAGATAAATAAAGTTTCAGGACATTATGGAGGTGATTTGTAGCAAAACTGTGAAAATTGGCAAAAAAAAGGGCATTTTTGTAATTTTGCGCGACGCGACGCCCAAACCCTTGGCGTCGCGACGCCTAACGTGCGCCGAGCTGCTGCTAACGTGCGTCGGGTCCACATGTCAGAGTTTGAGAAGTTTGACTTTGCTAACGTGCGCCGTGTCACGTGTCATCAAGCGATTTGCTAACGTGCGCCGCATGCCACGTGTCAAAAATTCAACGAGCCGACTTCAGCCAGCCGCCTTGCCACGTGTCAAAAATTCAACGAGCCGAAATTTTTTTGCCGCCATGCCACGTGTCCGGTGAGATGCCAAGCAACCAATAAGGTCGTGCCACGTCATCGCGTAGCGACGCCAAAGCCCTTGGCGTCGCGACGCCCAAGGTCTACCTGGGCCTATAAATTCAGCTTCAAATTTCAGTTTCAAATGTACCTCATCCTCTGAAATCCTTATAAATAAATTGAGATTTCTCTTCTTAGTTTCTTCTTCAGTTTTATTTACGTTTGTAGTAGTAATTCTCTTCTATAATAGTAGTTTTCATTCATCCATGAGGAGCTCACTTCTCCATGCTGAGGTAAAAAGGTAATTCTTTTACTTTTGCTATTTAGACTAATCTCCCTTAAAATATAAATATAAAACTATTTAAAACCTGAATTAATAAAGGATACCGCCATTCCGGACGGTTGGTTATTCAATTTAAATTGGTTAAACCTGACTTAATGAGGATACCGCCATACTGGACGGTTGGTTTAAGTTTATATTTCTGTTCCGCCTTATGGCTGGTATATTTGAATTTGACTTAATCAGGATACCGCCATTCCGGACGGTTGATTTAAAATATCACAAGATTATATATATTATTTTATGGGAGATATCTAAATAGTGAATAGTAGAAGTTAATTCATTTTACCTTAGCATTTCTTTTTATTACTTTTCAGTAATTTCATTTTATGTCTTTTAAGTTTATATCAGCTTTAGCTATGTGTTGTAACTAAATTAAATATCTAGGGTTGTGATAAAATCTAATATCACCGGTTTTAAAAGGATTAGATTATAGTTTGGGTAATTAAAGAGTTATTTGTTGAGTCATAATCTTAATGCATTTTTATTAACTGATCACTAATAAAATTGAATAGATAAACCTAAAATGAACTAGACATAAAGACTTTAAGTTTAAGACCTTATACTCAACAACCCACGATCTTCTTTAGGATAATAACCTTTAATAGATTTCCTTACAGGATAGGAATATACCTGTTGGGCGGGGGTAATCATAATTGAAATTCAAACTTAATGAATCTAGGTAATTTGGTTGACATAGACATATGATTCAATTGAATTAAACTAGGTATTTGTAAATGACCATCGGGAGAGGCTTTTACATAATTTAATATTCCAGATTAATAAATCAATATTTACCCAACTATGATTTAACTACTTCATCTTTTATTAATATTGGAAAAATTCACAACCCTAGATAGTTTTAATTCTCATTAATCTACTCTCAATTTCTTTTACTTGTTTTAAATTTAGAATCATCATTATCCTTCAAACAACTTGTTAGATATTAGTAGTCACTTGACCTCATAAAATTAATAGAATATATATTAAGTCCTCGTGGGATCGTACTTTTTATACTACTTGAACGATACGTGCGCTTGCGTTATACGTGTGTGATTACCCGGCCAATAATTTACAACAATATTCAATAAGTGATATCTGAACCAGACCTTAATTATCGAAATGTGGGAGTAGAACAATCTATGTGTATTAAATGAAAAGATCAAGTGCTTAACAATGGTTTCGTCTAAGAGGAAATTATCGGGTTGTGTTTTACATTAATTAATTAATTGACCGAGTGCTTGATGGTAGTTTCGTCCGAAGGAAAATTGTTGATTTGTATTTCACATTAGTTAATAAGAGAGAATCCATTAAACTTACAAATAGAATAGTCCATTTATTATTAAACTAGTCTCCGTTCGGTATCATTTTTAATTTCGTTTTTTTAGTTTTTGAATTTAGAAAACACAAAATAAGCGTTCGGTAATGAATCTTAAAAAATACTTTGAAAATGAAAAATTCATTCTATACTTTTAACAAATTATTTTCATTATTTTCGTATTATAACAACAACAATAACAACAACAACAATAATAATAATAATAAATTTATGATTATAATAATTATTAAAATTAATATTATAATTAACATAATAGCAATGTATATTTAATATTAAATAAAACAATAATATTAATTAATAATAAACAAAATAATAATAATAATAAAAAATAATAAAATAGAAATGTCAGAATAATAATAATTATTATTATTTAATAACACTAAAAAAAATAATAATCATTAGTAATTAATATTAATTACAGCGAGTCAAATTGATTTCTCTTCTCACGTGTTGATTGGTTCCTAAAACCTATAAATACGCGCAGGATCTGTGTGTCCGCCATAATCTTGTTTTCTAACGGCTAATTGACACCTCTTTGCAGAGAGATTACGAGAATCAGGACACCAACAGTTCGTTCTCTAAATTGATTTAATTTCTCTACGCTAATTGATTTAAAAAAGAGAAAAAAAACCTCATTTCTTTCGAAACCCTAGAAACACAAACCCATCATTGCAATGCTTTTCGCTTCGCTGATCAAAATCTCATTTCTTGTTTTCTTCTTTATCTCATAATTCGAACTGAAATTGCGACGACGGACAGTTCTTGAGACTCCAAACTTAAACTGACTCGCCGTGGTTGTCGTCATCTCCGAACCCTAATTAGAGTCCGTTGTTAAGGTTGTGTTTCTTTCCATCTTTTTATTTTATTTTATTTTTACAATATGGGGAAAAAATTACACATGCTTTAATAAATTTCAATTTAATACTAAATTCATTGAGAAATAACAAATTTTCAGGATTTAAAGATTCATCTGATATTATTATAAATTGCATTCCCTTCCCTGCTGTTAGTAAACCAAAAAAAAATCTATCTCAATTCATTTTCTTTGCGTTTCCTTTTGTTTTTCTTTCTTTTTTTTGAAAAAAAACTTGGATTTTTCCAATCTTTACTTGGTTTGGATAAAGATTGCCCAGAAAAGAAAAAAAGATTGGGATAGATATATATGAATTTTACTTTTTATTTATGCTAAATCTAGTTTCTTCCGAAATAATGCCATATGCTTGTTTTTGTTTTTGAAACATCTGTAATTTCATAATATATTCTGAGTTTATGCATTTCGTTAAGTGTTGTGAATTTGTGGTAGTGCGAATACGGCCTCTAAATAAAGAAGAGGAAGAAGGCAAGTGAAAGTGGTGCTGAAAGTTGCCAATAATTCAAGATGATAGATGTGACTGAAAGTTATCAATGATTTTTAGTCAATATACCCTTACTCTCCATTGGCTTGTCGAAAGAAATACTAGTCAATATAATCAGAAAGTGGTCTTTCACTATACCTTTACTCTCCATTGGCTTGTAGAAAATCCTATTAAGGGAGAAGGTGGAATTTAGCTTGAATACTCCGCTGCAATTTGACGGTTGCTGACATGGAGGAAACTCAGGTATGCTCTCTCTTGGTTATGGTAGGTACAATTTAGGGTTATAATTTGACAGAGGAGTATTTATGCACCATGAAGGTTGTCACACAGGTCCTGATGAAAGTTTGTTCTGTTACTTTTTTGGGACCATGAAATAGTTTGAATGCTTAGATATTGTTATGGGAATTCCCTTCTAGGAGAGGGTTATACAAGTGCTCATGCATTTGTGCTTTGCTTAACTTACATAGATATGACCTTTATTTACTCACAAGGTTGAATCATGTTAAAGCTTGTAGCTTTTTTCATAAAGTTAAGATTCTCGTCTCGATTTACTAATTTGCATGGTTACATATGATGCTTGAATGCTGCCTATTAATGGTGAGTTTTTGCAAATCTTAATAGGAGATGTGTTGTGGACTTTACATTACATATTTGTTTCATGAGGAATATCAGGTATACACACAGTTAGTGAGAGTCGTTATTATTGTTGTTATGGACTTTCCAATTTGGTCATGCACTGATGCTTCTGTCTTCTCACTTTTTATATGACTCTTAACTTTTGGAGTGCATGTCTTATGATTTAGACATATAACATATAATGTGTTACTGTGATGAATTTTTCACATAATTTAGTGGAATGGAATATAATTGGTTTTGACAGTGGCATCATTTTAGAAGGTTCTTTTATGTTGTATTCAATAACTTGGATAGCAAGACTCAGTTTCGTATATTGTTTCCTAGCAACAAGTGTTGTAATTAAGGTTAGATGTAATGCAAAACACTCATTTATTGCAGTGAGTAAGATTTCCTGTTGTCCAAGTGAAACTCTTTATTAATCGTTGTTCACTGATTTTATTTATTTTTCAAAAATATGTTTTTGGCCAGGCCTGTTGCTACTATTCATGGAGAAGGTGGAATTTAGCTCGAAAGAAATACTAGTCAATATAATCAGAAAGAGGTCTTTCACTATACCCTTACTACCATTGGCTTGTAGAAAATCCTATTCATGGAGAAGGTGGAATTTAGCTTGAAAGAAATACTAGTCAATATAATAAGATAGAGGTCTTTCACTATACCCTTACTTTCCATTGGCTTTTCTTCCATTGGCTTGTAGAAAATCCTATTGGAGATTTTCCATAACTCTCAAGGAAGACATTGTTAAGGATTTGTTCAGATATTTTATTTTTGAGCAACTTAGATTTTCTAAACCGTTCTAGTTTGAGTAACTTGGATTTTTCCTATTCCCAAATACTCTGAATTAGTCTCGCTTATGTGTTTATTTTCCTTTCTTTTGTAGGATGCACTTTATTTTTCTGCAAGGCTACAACTAAATCTAAATAAGAGGTATGATGCGAGTTCTTTGGTAGAAAAACTTTTGGATGTTGTAAGGACCAAAATCAAACCAATTTACCTGTTTTTGGTGTCTCGAGGTGAGTTTTTATTTATTTATTTATTTCTGTGTGTGGATATATATACTTAAAAGATGTGTTCTTGAGGACGTATGTGGCTAAAAAAAGAATTCCTTGGTGGTTTAATTTATTATCTACTGATTTATCTTCCTCAATTTGTTAGTTTAGTATGAGTTAAATGCTTCGATATTGGCCAATAGGCAATTGGATGTGCTTTGGCTTAGGATTGTGATTGTCTACTATGTGGGCTTTTGCTATTTTTAGGGTCCACAAAATTTAGTTTATCTCAAACAATTTTGAAGTGTCTGCTGTTCCAGCATCACATGGAGCATCAAAAAGGGGGTTATTGAGTCATTCTAATGTTATTGGGCGTTTTATGAATTAATAAATTACTTGGGTCTTTCTACTTCCGATATTGGTCAATGTTTGCTTCTGTCAGCAGAGTCTGAGTTTTGACTTCTAAAGGCCTGTTTTATCAAGTGTTCTAGGTAACAGTGCAGGAAGCTATCCCACCTGTAGGGAACATAATGCTTGGCAAGCTTTTCCTGCCTACTTATTTTTTCTCTCTCTCTCTGCCTACTTGGTAGTTTTCCAAGCATCAATGGGGGCAGACAAGCAATTTGGCGTAATTTGCATTAACATATATATCTTTGCTCTTGATATGTATTTTGGCTAATCCTTTTATTTGTTTCTGAAGAAATTGAGGAAACCCTCTTTTTATTTTCTTATTTTAAACTATACAAGAATTGACCATATATAGCCTTCAGTCTCTCTATAAAAGGAAGATAAATCTACCCATAATCAATTATAATCAATTACCATATCTCTAGCAATCTTAAAGATATTTTCCTATTTTAACACTCCCCCTCAAGCTGGAGCATATAGATCATATGCACCAAGCTTGTTACAAATAAAATCAATACGAGGACCGCGAAGAGACTTAGTGAGGAGGATGTCCGCTAATTGTCCTTCAGAGTTGACGAAGCTAGTGACCATGCATCCAGATAAAATTTTCTCCCTGATAAAGTGACAATCGACTTCTATGTGCTTGGTCCTTTCTTGAAACACAGGGTTAGATGCTATATGTAGTGCTGCTTGGTTGTCACAAATTAGCTTCATTTGTGTCCCACCTCCAAACTTTAATTCCTGTAACAACTGTTTTAACCATACTAACTCACATGTTGCCAAGGCCATAGCTCGATATTCTGCTTCTGCACTAGACCTGGCAACAACTGCTTGTTTCTTACTTACTCACAGGTTGCCTCCAATTAAAACACAATATCCTGTAGTAGAACGCCTGTCGGACGGAGAGCCTGCATAATCTGCATCAGAATATCCAACTATCTCAGTATTGCCTTTATCTTCATACAATAATCCTTGTCCTGGCGCTTTCTTAATATACTTAAGAATACGTATGACAGCATCCCAATGACTTTCACATGGAGTTTGCAGGAATTGGCTAAGCACACTGACTGCGAATGAGATATCTGGGCGAGAGTAATTGTAAGATAGTTCAACTTTCCAACTAACCGCCTATATCGTCCAGGATCTTTTAGTGGCTCTCCAACTAGTTTCCTATACTCCTCAGGGTTTTCCAATGGCTCCCCCTCTTTTGGCAGAAGTTTAACATTTGGATCCATGGGCGTGTCAACAGGTTTACAATCTAACATGCCTGTTTCTTGAAGAATGTCTATAGCATATTTCTCTGAGAGATGACTATACCGGTATGAGATTGAGCTACTTCTATGCCAATGAAGTACTTTAGTAGTCCTAAATCCTTAGTCTGAAAATGATTAAATAAATGTGTTTTCAGTTGTCGAATTCCCTCTTGGTCACTTCCAGTAATGACTATATCATCCACATATACAACCAAGTAAATGCATTGGCCATTGGAATGGCGATAGAAAACTGAGTGGTCTGCTTCGCTACGAGTCATACCAAATTTCTGAATGACGGTACTAAATCTCCCAAACCAAGCATGAGGAGACTGTTTGAGACCATACAGAGAGCGACGAAGCCGACAAACCAGACCATACTCCCCCTGAGCAACAAAACCAGGTGGTTGCTCCATATAGATTTCCTCTTGGAGGTCTCCATGAAGGAAGGCATTCTTGATGTCCAGCTGATAGAGTGGCCAGTGACGCATAGCAGCCATGGAGAGAAACAGGCGGACGGAAGCAATTTTGGCTACAGGAGAAAAGGTGTCACCATAGTCCAAACCAAATATCTGGGTATAACCTTTAGCAACAAGGCGAGCCTTGAGTCGATCAATCTGCCCATCAGGACCAACTTTCACCGCATAAACCCATCGACAACAAACTGTAGATTTCCCAGGGGGTAACGGAACCAAATCCCAAGTGCCACTTGAGTGTAAAGCAGCCATTTCATCTATCATTGCTTGTTTCCATCCTGGATCAGACAAAGCCTCATGGACATTTCTAGGAAGAGGAACAGAAGACAAGGTGGAGACAAAAGCAAAATATGGAGCAGATAAACGATGATAACTGAGAAATGTATAAATAGGATGTGGATTACGATTGGAACGAATACCTTTACTGGTGGCAATTGGGCCAGGAAGGTCCAATGTACGGGCAGGAGCTGGAGCAGGTTGTGAGTCAGTGGCTGCAGTGTCAATGCCGGCGGAAGATAGAGAACGAGGACGACGGTGATATACCTGAAGAGGACGTGATGGTGACATAGTCTCAAGTGGAGGATGAAAAAATGGAACAGGTAGTACTGTAGAAGGGGCGGGAAGAGTCGGGGTATGAGGAGAGAAGTAAGGTGATGACTCGAAGAATGTGACGTCGCCGTCGGCAGAGAGAAAGTAGCGGTTATTATCTGGAGAATAACATCGGTACCCTTTTTGAAGTCGGGGGAATATCCTAAGAAGATGCATTTAGTAGATTTAGCAGAAAGTGTATCTTGTCCCGGGGTTAGATTATGGACAAAACACACACAACCAAATATGCGAAGAGGGACCGAATAGAGAGGTTGGTTGGAAATAAGATAGAGTGGGGAATTTGGTCTTGTAAAACAGAAGAAGGCATGCGATTAATGAGATAACAAGCAGTAAGAACTGCATCCCCCCAGAAACGAAAAGGTATATGGTTATGGATTAATAAGGTACGAGCCATCTCAATGAGATGTCGGTTTTTACGTTCAGCTAGACCATTTTGTTGGGGTGTATAGACACAAGATGACTCATGTAGAATACCTTGAGATGAGATAAAGGTGGTAAAAGGAGCAGAAAAATATTCCCGAGCATTATCACTACGAAATACACGAATGGGAATATCAAATTGAGTTTTGATTTCAGCACAAAATTTTCGAAAAATAGGAAATAACTCAGAACGATCTTTCATTAAAAATAGCCAAGTATTTCGAGAGTAATCATCAATAAATGTCACAAAATACCGAAATCCCATAGCAGAATTGACACGACATGGACCCCAAACATCGGAATGAATTAACTCAAAAGGGGACGCGGCCCGATTAGTGACTCGATTGGGAAATCGTACACGAGTATGTTTCCCAAGTTGACACGACTCACATGGAAGTGAAGATAATGAAGAAAGTTGCGGAACTAGCTTCTGAAGCTTAGAGAGACTGGGGTGACCCAAACGGTTGTGGAGAACATCAGCAGAATCGGTGGAGGTGCAAGCGACCGCAGGCAATGACTGCGTGAGATGATAAAGGCCTTGTGACTCACGTCCTGTACCAATCATCCGTCCCGTACCCTGGTCCTGTACAATAACAGAATGATTAAGAAATGTGACAGAACAATTCAGATCATGAGTGAGTTTACTAACAGAAATAAGATTGAAATGACAACCCGGTACATAAAGCACAGATTTCAGAGGTAAGGAAGGAACATGAGAGGCTTGTCCAATTCCTTTAGCGATAGTTTTAGAACCATTAGCAAGAGTAACCATAGGAAGAGAATGAGAACTAGTTAAAGAATACAAAAGTTTTGGATTACCAGAAATGTGATCAGAGGCGCCAGAGTCCAAGACCCATGGGCCCAATTGTGAGGACTGAGTGATGCAGGCAACATAATTACCAGTATGAGCAACATTAGCAGATGACGAGGACTGAGAGGCCTGATACTGGAGGAAAGCTGCATATTCGGCTTTAGACAAAGTAACATTCTGAGAGGGCTGGTCGAAGTAGTCCGAGGACGGGGAAAGATCAACTTGATTACTGCTCGGGTGGACGGATGGGCGGGGAGGATGATTACTGCTCGGGTCGGCCATGGCAGGGAACAGCGGCGATGAATAGTGTGAGTGAACAGTGACGATGAACAGCAACGATGAACAGTACGCGTGAACAGTGACGATAACAGTGGTGTGAACAGTGCGCGTGAACAGTGACGGTGAACAGAGCGCGTGAACAGTACTCGTGGATAGTGACGCCGGAAAAAGAAAGAAAAAAAAAAGGAAACCCTAGGATCAACCTACTGATACCATGAAGAAATTGAGGAAACCCTCTTTTTATTTTCTTATTTTAAACTATACAAGAATTGGCCATATATAGCCTCCAGTCTTCTCTATAAAAGGAAGATAAATCTACCCATAATCAATTATAATCAATTACCATATCTCTAGCAATCTTAAAGATATTTTCCTATTTTTAACAGTTTCGCCTTATGATCAGATTCAATCTAGTGTTGAAAGATGTTGAATACTTTCTCTGAAGGATTTGTTTCTTTTTCTTTATTTTGCTATTGGCCAATTAGGTTTATGTATTTTGGCTAATTTTTTTTTTTGGTTTCGCCTTATGATCAGATTCAATCTAGTGTTGTCTGTGTTGAAAGCTGTTGAATACTTTCTTTGAAGGGTTTGTTTCTTTTTCTCTATATTGATATTGGCCAATTAGGTTTATATATTTTGGTTAATTATTTTATTTGTTTCGCCTTATGATCAGAATCAATCTCGTGTAGAAAGCAGTGAATACTTTCTTTGAAGGGCTTGTTACTTCTGCTCAATATTTCTATTGGTTGATAAGTTGGACTGAGATTTTGGCGACCTAAATTGTTGGAGTGCCCGAGATTACGAGTTCTTTTTATGATGATTTGATGTCGCCAGTTTTATTGGGGCACTCCATGTTAAAGATTTGATGAATAGTTCTCTTTATTTCTTTTGGGTTAAGCTATCAACGATTTATAATGCAGTCGGCTGATGATTTATATCGATATTACAGTTTGGTGGCATTCTATTCTTGACACAAATTAGAAAGTTTGGTGGGGTATTATCTTTTTGTTCATTCAAAAATTTTCTTGTTTAGATATCTCATACATAGCAACATTGAGATGTCAGTAATTCGAAAACCTGCTGAGCAAGCTAATGAGTCTAATTGGTGTTACATTACTAGGACTTCTATGCAGCCATGGACTTTTATGAATTTGAAGTTATTTATTTTGACATGATTTAATGTAGTATGCTACATCCTTCTGTTTTTGTAATAATATATAATATTGTGTTTTCAGGTTTTGCTGTTCACTTATCAATGATTTAAATTTTGCTTTGGCAGACATTCTATTGATGAAGTTGTATTGGAACGTGTTGTTTGAGTTGAACCGGAGTTCACTCATTGCGTTTTGCATATAGCCTATCGTGGTAGTAGATGCGCATGAAAAGCAAGATTATTTCTGGGATAACAAGCAACAGGTAACAATTTTTTTAACATTTAAAATTACGTAATTTTAAAAGTTGTTTTATCACATTTTATCATTTCTTTATATAAATATCATTTTCCATGACCTCTAAACTTCATCCATCATTAAAGAGGCAGATTCTGAAGAAAAAATTTAACCAGTCCATGTTTTTTTCAAAATAAAAATAAAATTCTCCCCATCCAGTTTATCTTATAAAATTGGGAAGAAATGACCTTACACGTGGCATGTTCCCAGGTTAAATAAACACAAGAATACTTTGTAATTGAAGATATTTATTTATACTAGCACAGATCTTTATATTTTTTCTTTACTCATCAAAGTCTCTGAAGGGTATGTTTGAATCTTAATCACATAGCACGTAACGGGGAGTATAAGTGGTTCTAAAACATATGAATTTTTTTTCTCGGTTATATAAACTTGTGTATTTCTGCCAACTCCAGTTGAATCTATTATGAATTTCTATAGTTATTATATACATATATTAATTACAGTAATGTGAATATAATATCTTTTCACCTTCCTTGAAACATTTTGTCAAAGAATAAGACCAAATTTTCACAAAATGTCTTGCAACATATTGTAATGGCTGTAGCTTACTTGATTAAGACATTCCTACTCCTTATAGTAGATTTTGAGTTCGCGGTGAATTGAGTGAATAAATCATTCATATAATTGTTATTTTTTGGATCAGGTTCTGTTATTCTTTTGACCTTGTTCTATTAGTCTTTTTCTCACAGTCTTCAGTTATTGTTCTTGTAACTTTAGTTGTCTTGTAGGGTTTACAAACCATGTACAAAATGGCAGGTTCAAACAAGTGTGCTTTATAAGCAATGGTTCATCAAGTTTTGATAATAATGGCATCATCTTCATTACAGTGTGGAAACTACTATGAACATTGCTTTTTAGCTGCATGCAAAGCTCTTAGATTTTAAGGGCTTGATTTGCTCATGTTTTCTCATTGCATTTTGTTTTTGCTAAATGTTCAACATCTCTTCTTTTTTTTTTTTTTAGTTCCATTTCAGTTTTGTGAATTGTGAATTTTCAATGGTTTTCCTGTTTTTTAAGGGCTGCATAAAGCAGTTGATTCTTGAGAAAAATGCCGAGGGATTTTGTTTATTTATTTGTCTATTTTAACCATTATAATTGTTGTTTGTTGTTTTTTTAGTTCTGAATGATTGTTTTCCCACTGAAACTTTTGACAAGATGTATTCTTTGTTCTTGGCAGTTAAAAGGTTTTCATATGCCTCAAGTGATTTTTAAGGGTTGTGTTTCCTCGTGAGCTAAGTATTCTATGAAGTTATAGTTTTTCTTCATACAAAAAAAATGTTAGGCTTCTGTCCAATTATTGTTTCAGAGCAATTAAATGATACTGTGACTGTGAGGTCTGAGGTGTTTGCTATCCTTTTGAAAGAACTCTGTGGAAAGCAGTGAGGTGTTAGCCTTGATTCTTTCAAAGGGCCAATTAAGAATGCTTGGTTTTATTATGGTTTATGTTATATGTGAGACATTAGCTTTGATTTTTTTTTTTTTTGGGGGATAATTCCTTTTTTGGCCAGATCCAATCTTTTGTAGAAAGCAGACAAGCAGTCGAATACTTTTTGTGAAGGGCTTGTTTTGTACTATATGCGGTCAATAGTTGAACTGAGATTTTAAACTCTCTAAATTTTCTGCTGTTTCATGTTAAGTGAAATTGGACCTAAAATGCTGGAGTGCCAGAGTTTATGAGTTCTCTTTATGGTTATTTGTTCTGCTTTTTATTTGTTAAATAAATTCCAATCGAGTCTAGATGTAACATTGTTCTATTTTTCTGGCATTGAATTTTGGGGAAACTGAAATTATTTGTTTGTTTGTTCCTAAGAGATTACTTGTCCCATCAAGAGGCTATTGTGATAATTCTTATGAAAAATTTCTTTTAAAATGTTAAACTTGTAGTGTGGAAACTATTATGAACATTGCTTTTTAGCTGCATGCAAAGCTCTTAAATTTTATGGGCTGGATTTGCTTGTTTTCTTCTGGTTTAGAAGTTTTGTGGCCTGCCAAGCAATGTGTTGGCTAAGAATATGGGGCTGTGAAAGAATTGTCATATATTTTACTAAAAGAAAGTCGTATTTGTAGAAAATAATTTGTAGTCATATTCAAATTTTTAATGCACTTAGGATTTATTGTTTTGTAGTCTCCAATTGGTTTGGAAATACCAGACATTAGACGTTTTGGGAGCGGACATAGATGGTAAAATATCTTAATTCTGATGATTGAGAGATTAATCCTTGGTGTTTTTTCTAACATCATTTTTTTCAGTAATGGAATTGTGATATACTGCATGCGCTTGCATCATTTGTTTTGTTGTTCGATTGAAGTGTGCACAAGGAACATGCTGCGATAGTTAGCCGAAATAAAAAAGGGGATGACATTCTATTGATATTCCAAGGGAAGCTTTTTTCCTTTTTGTCTTTGATAGTTGTTTACTGTGGGCATTTGTTCTTTGGCTCTGTTCTTTGACACTTATAGGTATTCTGAATTTTTCAGGGGTTGAGTAGGTGTTTTGCATTTTGAGCAGTCAAAACAAACTGGCATAATGCTTATCAAGTATCAACTAAAAATTAAAAGATCAAGCTTTTCAGTAACTTTTTGTTCTCTCTAGTGGGTGAAGTCTCTATTCTGTTGGTATTGCCATTTCGAGTCTTTGTACCATGGCCCTTACTATAGGCTTGCTCTCTGTAATTTCTTGTAACTTTATGTTGCTATGTTTCTTCTGTTGTTTAAAAACATGCAAATTTGAGTCTTTTACGCTTATTTACTTTTCGTTCTTTATGTTATGTCATAAATGTTCATATTCTTGCTTTACTTTTTAGTCTATGGAATGAGCTGCTTTTGTGTGGATTTTGGTGTTTAATTCTTGTTCTAAAAAACCTTTGATGTGATTGGTATTTGCTTAGCTTTATTTGTTTTTCAAGATCGACTGGAAAATGACTATCTGAAAAAAAGATTTAACTTGAATTAAATAAAGCGCCTTTAATGACTGCCAAATTGCCTAAGAAACGGAAAGTTGTACCTGTATAATCACAGTAGAATTTTCTTTTTTGTCTTTCCTTGTTACATTTATGCACATATGATGCATAACATCCTCTTAGTCATGCATAATGCCAGTTCGGAAAATTATGATGATTTGTTGTCGCCAGTTTTATTCGGGCATTCCATGTTAAAGATTTGATGAATAGTTCTCTCTATTTCTTTTGGGTTAAGCTATCAACGATTTATAATACAGCCGGCTGATGATTTATATTGATATTATAGTTTGGTGGCACTTTGTTCTTGACAAAAATTAGAAAGTTTGGTGGGGTATTATCTTTTTGTTCATTCAAAAATTTTCTTGTCTAGGTATCTCATACATAGCAAAATTGAGATGTCAGTAATTCAAAAACCAAGCTAATGAATCTAATTGGTGCTACATTACTAGGACTTCTACGCAGCCATGGACTTTTATGAATTTGAAGTTATTTATTTTGACATGATTTAATGTAGTTTTCTACATCCTTCAGTTTTAGTAATAATATATATTATCGTGTTTTCTGGTTTTGCTGTTAACTTATCTGTGATTTAAATTTTGCATTGGCAAACATTCTATTGATGAAGTTGTATTGGAACGTGTTGTTTGAGATGAACCGGAGTTGATAGACTCATTGCGTTTTGCATATAGCCTATCGTGGGTTTTGCTGTTAGCTTTTCCGGATAAGCTGTGAAGAATTGCTTATAAATTGCATTCCCTTCCCTGCTGTTAGTAAACCAAAAAAAAAAAAAAAAAAAAAATCTATCTCAATTTCATTTTCTTTGCGTTTCCTTTTTGTTTTTCTTTCTTTTTTTTGAAAAAAAACTTGGATTTTTCCAATCTTTACTTGGTTTGGATAAAGATTGCCCAGAAAAGAAAAAAAGATTGGGATAGATATATATGAATTTTAACTTTTTATTTATGCTAAATCTAGTTTCTTCCGAAATAATGCCATATGCTGTTGTTGTTTTTTGAAACATCTGTAATTTCATAATATATTCTGAGTTTATGCATTTCGTTAAGTGTTGTGAATTTGTGGTAGTGCGAATACGGCCTCTAAATAAAGAAGAGGAAGAAGGCAAGTGAAAGTGGTGCTGAAAGTTGCCAATAATTCAAGATGATAGATGGTACTGAAAGTTATCAATGATTTTTAGTCAATATACCCTTACTCTCCATTGGCTTGTCGAAAGAAATACTAGTCAATATAATCAGAAAGTGGTCTTTCACTATACCTTTACTCTCCATTGGCTTGTAGAAAATCCTATTCACGGAGAAGGTGGAATTTAGCTTGAATACTCCGCTGCAATTTGACGGTTGCTGACATGGAGGAAACTCAGGTATGCTCTCTTTTGGTTATGGTAGGTACAATTTAGGGTTGTAATTTGACAGAGGAGTATTTATGCACCATGAAGGTTGTCACACAGGTCCTGATGAAAGTTTGTTCTGTTACTTTTTTGGGACCATGAAATAGTTTGAATGCTTAGATATTGTTATGGGAATTCCCTTCTAGGAGAGGGTTATACAAGTGCTCATGCATTTGTGCTTTGCTTAACTTACATAGATATGACCTTTATTTACTCACAAGGTTGAATCATGTTAAACTCTCTAAATTTTCTGCTGTTTCATGTTAAGTGAAATTGGACCTAAAATGCTGGAGTGCCAGAGTTTATGAGTTCTCTTTATGGTTATTTGTTCTGCTTTTTATTTGTTAAATAAATTCCAATCGAGTCTGGATGTAACATTGTTCTATTTTTCTGGCATTGAACTTTGGGGAAACTGAAATTATTTGTTCCTAAGAGATTTTACTTGTCCCATCAAGAAGCTATTGTGATAATTCTTATGAAAAATTTCTTCTACAATGTTAAACTTGTAGTGTGGAAACTATTATGAACATTGCTTTTTAGCTGCATGCAAAGCTCTTAAATTTTATGGGCTGGATTTGCTCATGTTTTCTTATTGCATTTTGTTTTTGCAAAATGTTCAACAGCTCTTTTTGTTGATATTTAGTTAAGTTTCAGTTTTGTGAATTCTGAATTTTCGAGGGTTTTCCTGATTTTAAAGGCAGCATAAAGCAGTTTATTCTTGAGAAAAATGCTGAGGGATTTTGTTTATCTATTTGTCTTATCCATTATAATTGTTGTTTGTTGTTTTTTTAGTTCTGAATGATTGTTTTCCCGCTGAAATTTTTGACAAGATGTATTTCTTATGCTATTTATTTTCCGTTAGACTTTTTTTTTTTACAAGATAATTGGTAGTTTTCCAAGAATCAATGGGGGGCAGACAAGCAATTTGGCGTAGTTTGCATTAACATATATATCTTTGCTCTTGATAAGTCCTTTTGGTTGATGTTTCTAGAAAAAGTGATCAATTTTTTGCTCCTTCAAGTTGCAATGCAAAGAGTTTCCTTTTTATTTTTTATTTTTTATTTTTTGTGTGTGTAAGAAGAATGTTATGGACATTTCTCAGTTTGGTACCTGCTATTTTGTTTTCTTCTGGTTTAGAAGTTTTGTGGCCTGCCAAGCAATGTGTTGGCTAAGAATATGGGGCTGTGAAAGAATTGTCATATATTTTACTAAAAGAAAGTCGTATTTGTAGAAAATAATTTGTAGTCATATTCAAATTTTTAATGCACTTAGGATTTATTGTTTTGTAGTCTCCAATTGGTTTGGAAATACCAGACATTAGATGTTTTGGGAGCGGACATAGATGGTAAAATATCTTAATTCTGATGATTGAGAGATTAATCCTTGGTGTTTTTTCTAACATCATTTTTTTCAGTAATGGAATTGTGATATACTGCATGCGCTTGCATCATTTGTTTTGTTGTTCGATTGAAGTGTGCACAAGGAACATGCTGCGATAGTTAGCCGAAATAAAAAAAGGGGATGACATTCTATTGATATTCCAAGGGAAGCTTTTTTCCTTTTTGTCTTTGATAGTTGTTTACTGTGGGCATTTGTTCTTTGAAACTTATAGGTATTCTGAATTTTTCAGGGGTTGAGTAGGTGTTTTGCATTTTGAGCAGTCAAAACAAACTGGCATAATGCTTATCAACTAAAAATTAAAAGATCAAGCTTTTCAGTAACTTTTTGTTCTCTCTAGTGGGTGAAGTCTCTATTCTGTTGGTATTGCCATTTCGAGTCTTTGTACCATGGCCCTTACTATAGGCTTGCTCTCTGTAATTTCTTGTAACTTTATGTTGCTATGTTTCTTCTGTTGTTTAAAAACATGCAAATTTGAGTCTTTTCCGCTTATTTACTTTTCGTTCTTTATGTTGTCATAAATGTTCATATTCTTGCTTTACTTTTTAGTCTATGGAATGAGCTGCTTTTGTGTGGATTTTGGTGTTTAATTCTTGTTCTAAAAAACCTTTGATGTGATTGGTATTTGCTTAGCTTTATTTGTTTTTCAAGATCGACTGGAAAATGACTATCTGAAAAAAAGATTTAACTTGAATTAAATAAAGCGCCTTTAATGACTGCCAAATTGCCTAAGAAACGGAAAGTTGTACCTGTATAATCACAGTAGAATTTTCTTTTTTGTCTTTCCTTGTTACATTTATGCACATATGATGCATAACATCCTCATAGTCTCATGCATAATGCCAGTTCGGAAAATTATCTTCTTTTTTTCTTTCGCCTGTGTTTTTGCCGCAGTACTAATATTATGGTTTCAGGAATAGTAGATTATCCTATCCTAAATTATCTTCTATTCTGTCTTGATTTATCTTTGTGAACACGGTTTATTGGATTATGGAAAATCACTGAGAGTAGCACAACGGTCTAAATGCTTGGAACTTTAAAGTTGACTTGTTACATTGACCTTGTTTCAGAGCAATTAAATGATACTGTAAGGTTAGATATTAGCCTTGATTTTTTTACTTTTTTTTTTGTGGGGGTGGGGGAGATAATCATTTGTTTGGCCAGATCTAATCTTTTGTAGAAAGCAGACAAGCAGTCAAATACTTTTTTGAAGGGCTTGTTTTGACTCTGTAAATTTTCTGCTGTTTCATATTAAGTGAAATTGACCTAAAGTGTGTGAGTTCTTTTTATGGTTAGGATTTTATGGAAAAGAGAAGAAGGCCTAGGATTTTAACCCTTAGGAGGGTTACATCATAAATGGTGCTTACAAAGACACCTTGTTGGGGTTTTGGGCGATGGAGCGCAGCGGAAGCGCGGGTCAGGCGAAATCGTAAATCGTATTTTAAAACTTTTTCAAAATACCGAATAAATTATTCAATATCTAATATGAATAATTTATTCATATTTCACCTAAACCTATTTATTCAATATCAAATATTGACATAAACATTGTTGAAACTTCGCAAAATTTTTACGAAAACCGTTTTTTCCGCAAAATGGCTTAAAACACGTTTTTGACCGAACCGACTACCCGACACTTATGGAAACTTCCCAGGTCAATTCCAATAGTGTCGGGGAAGTTCATGGGCTGCCCGAACAGTGACAGATTCACTGTTTGGACAGTCGTCACCCGATTGGCTCAAAAACCACCCAGTAACGCCGTTTTTGACCGTTTTTGCTTATTTCAAGTCGGAAACACTTTTCGGCAATTGTGTCAACTCCCAAAACACATCCATTACATTTCTAGGACATCAAAAATACCCCAGTATTTCCAGTTTAGGCAGATCTAATCTGCAAACCGAAATTACCAAAATTTATGCTTTAAATCCAATTTTCCATAATTAATCAAATTAATCACAACATCAAATGAGTCCCACCACATATGAAATACTCTAGAACAATTCTAGGTTATCTTAGAGTGGATCAACAACTCTAAAATGACAACAATTCATCAAATGAACAAATTGGCCTAAAATTACAATAATTCCATCTAATCTACACTTCACACATGCATATTCTTCCAATATCATCCTTCAAAGCCAAAAGCCACAAATTTTGACAAGTAAAGGAACCCTAGAACTTTTCTAACAACTCAAGAAATAAGAAACATGTTTTCTAGACTTTAGGATGTAGAGAGTTACCTTTAAATCTCATGAATCCTTAAGTTTTCTTTGAGTTTCCTTCACTTTTCTTCATGGAATAATCAAAACACGTTGAAACCCATTTCTTTGGGTAAGTTTCGACAGTCATGAAGAGAACAAGAGAGAGAAAACATTTTTTTTAATTTAAATAGAGTGATGAGTCCTTTTAAAATTAATCAAATTAATATCTATTTACACTTTATAATAAACCAATCAAATTAGGACAAATAAAGTGTAATTTAAATCCATGACATGTGTTCCAATCATTTGTCATCATGTATATTTGAGTGACTTGGTACAAAGACGCATGAATGTTTGCCACTCTGAAAAGCATATTTTTTTGACTAAGAATTGTTTATGTAGATTCTATGCGGTAAAGATCTAGCAACAGAACAAACTTTGAGCCGAATAGTCAATCTTCTGAGGCAACTTCAGTAGACTTTGCCACCAGCTACACTGGCCTCAACTTGGTCATCCTTGCAACCCCAACAACAGCTTGCGATGCAATCAATCCTGTCGTGATAAGTATTTTTTGCAAACCATGAAGCATCTTGCCTATTTTTGGAAGAAAAAAATACAACACCCACTAGTGTGTTGATGAAGTATAATATTTTCATTACCTATTCTTTTTTGCGTGAGGTTCGACAGCATCCCAGCATCGGTTGGTTTGAGCATGAAAGTCATCTTTGCCTTTGAAATGAATACTGCTGGTAGAATGTGTATATTACAATTTAGTCGATATGAGTCTGGAAGAAGAAAAGAAAAAGTTATTTTGTGTTCTGTATGAGAGTTGCGTGCAAGGCAATTCCAATAGTAGTTTTGATCCAATTGTGGTTCTCGTGTCAATTTGTTACGAACTCTTGTGATTGTGATCTATATATTTGAACTGAAATTTTGGATGATATGATTTTATTTTACTTTTTTACTTTTACTCAATTTCATTTGATATGAGTTAAGTTTTAAGTCTGGATATGAGTATTCTCTAATTTATATCCACGCATCTTTGGAACCCTGACACCAAGTCTATGATTTTTTTTTTATATATAAATATAATTGAGAAAAAAGATTAAAAAATCTGAATTTCTGAATTAAGGTATGCTCAGTCCAGATCTGGATATACTCAGATTAAATCAATATTTTTCACATCAAATTATAATTTTGTTTGGAAAAATTGAATGATATATAATGTAATATTCTAAAAATATTATTTGGTCAATAAAAAAATAATTCAATAAAAAAACAACATTAACTAACACAATTCAATTAAACAACACTACTACAGCGCTCAATACTCATCAGCATTCACCAACATAAGAAAAAGCAACGCACTCTGCACTCATCAACGCACTCTGCCAACAAGAGTCAACACCAACACAAGAAATAAAAAACACAACACCACCACTAAACAAAAAAACACAACACAACAGCTTGCGCTGCAATCAATCCTGTCGTGATAAGTATTTTTTGCAAACCATGAAGCATCTTGCCTGTTTTTGGAAGAAAAAAATGCAACACCCACCAGTGTGTCGATGGAGTATAATATTTTTATTACTTATTCTTTTTTCCATAAGTTGGTTCCCCGTCAATTGTCCTTTGCGTGAGGTTTGACAGCATCCCAGCATCGGTTGGTTTGAGCATGAAAGTCATCTTTGCCTTTGAAATGAATGACCGGCGTAAACACACACGTATAACGCAAGCGCACATATCGTTCAAGTAGTATATAAAATATCGATCCCACGAGGACTTAATTTCTACTGTTGTTATTAATTATTGATACTATTTATTTACAAATATCTAATTGAGGGTGAAGAGAAGAGAATGATTGTTTGATTGGTTGAATGTGGTTTTGCACAATAAATAAATAAATAAAAAGATAAAAGAAAATACTAAGGAAAATAACAAAAAGATACAAAGACATAGGGTTGTGAATCATTCTAATATCATTTTAAAGATGAAGTGGTTATCTTAAAGTTGGGTAATAAATTGATTTATTAACCTGGAATACTAAATTATGTGTAAGCCTCTGTCGATGGTCAGACACAAATACCCAGTTTAACCCAATTGAACCATATGTCTATGTCAACCAAATTATCTGGATTCATTAAGTTTAAGTTCCAATTATGGCTACCCCCGCCCAACATGTATATTCCTATCCTGTAAGGAAATCTATTAAAGGGTTATCTATCCTCAAGGAAGATCGTGGGCTATTAAGTCTAAGGCTGAAACCTAAAATCCCTATGTCCAGTTCATTTTAGATTTACCACATCAATCTTATTGGTGATCAGACAACAAGAAGCATTAAGCTTAAGACTTAATAAGTAAACCTTTAAATTACCCAAACTATAAAATAACCCCTTATAAACCGGTGATATTAAAAGTCATCACAACCCCAGATAACTAACACATAACTAGGGCTAGTAAAAACATAAAAGTAAAAGACATAAAGTAAAAGCTGAGAAGTAAATTACAATAAAATGTTAAGGTAAAAGGAATTATTTTTACTACTACTAATTTAGATATCTCCCATAAAATAATATATAAACTTGTGATAATATAACCAACCGACCAATCTGGCGGTATCCTGATTAAGTCAAATTAAGTCCAACCAGCCATTAAGGCGGTAATATTTGTCCATAAACCAGCCATAAAGGCGGCGGAACCAAAATTTAATTACCAACCGACCAATCTGGCGGTATCCTTGATTAGTCAGGTTTAAACCAGATTAAAATTAAATTACCAACCGACCCATATAGCGGTATCCTTTTAAGTCAGTATTTTAAATAGTGAATATATTATTTTTTAGGGAGATTAATCTAAATAGTAACAGTAAAAGAATTACCTTTCACCCTAGCTGGGAAAATTACCTTCTCATGGTGAATAGTAAAAACTGTAAATAGTAAAAAGTAAAAATTAAATTACTATTATTACAAAACGTAATTAAAATTATTTACAAAACTAAAAATTAAAAACTAAAAATACTAAAAGAATAGAAGAGAGAGAAACTCTCTCTTTAGAAAGAAAATAAGAGAGAGAATGGTGTGTTAAATTCTGAAATTCGAAGCTGAATTTATAGGCGCAGATAAGCTTCTGGCGTGGCGACGCTGGAGCCTTTGGCGTCGCGACGCTGGAACAGTGAGTCGTAGCATGTTCTCGGCTTGACACGTGGCGATTCGGATAAGAGGATAAGGCGACACGTGGCGAGGCGGCTAAGAGCTCAATTATTATGCTGACATGGCGATGACGTGGCAAAGCGGCTGAGATCAATTGTCGGCACCGTAGGATTGCGACACGTGTCACGGCGTGATTGGCTGATGATGACGTGGCATGTTGACTCGGTTGACCTGCTGACGTGATGATGACGTGTCATGACGCGTGGCAAGGTTGACTCGTTGACCGATGACGTGGCGATGACATGGATGACACGTGGCACACATGGCAATTGTGAGTGTCGGCACCGTAGGATGATGACATGTGGCACGGTGCACGTTAGCAGCTCGGCTGTGATGGTGACACGTGGCACGGCGCATGTTAGCAAAGTCAAACTTCTCAAATTCTGACCCGTTGACCCGGCGCACGTTAGCAGATATGGTGCACGTTAGGCGTCGCGACGCGGATGACTTGGGCGTCGCGACACAGACAATTTACCAAAATGCCCTTTTTTGCCAATTTTCCTGTTTTGCCCCAAATCACCTCCAGAATGTCCTGAAACTGAAACTTTATTTATCTACAAAATAACACAAAACACATCAAAATATTCACATAACTCAAGAAACTATACAATATATTAGGTTAAATGAGTGATAAAT